>LPNX011217286.1:414370-432631 GCA_001517045.1 Pseudotsuga menziesii | reverse complement strand
TTGATGGCCGTCACTCTTGACGTGTGTCATTTATATTTACCTGTCAAATACGTTTTCGAATGAGAAAAACGTTCTACAGGACGTCAAATTCCAGGGCTGAATCCGACTATGAATCAAAATTATTGCTCCGACTGGCATGCTTTTCGACCTTGGTTGATTTATTGATTATTCGACCTCAAACTGATTGGTACGATGGTCGTAAATGTAACTTCTGAAACATAAAGAAGACTGAAATACGATGGTCGTAAATGTAACTTCTGAAACATAAAGAAGACTGAAATACGAAACCTCTGAATGTAACTTCTGAAACAGAAAACCTCTGAAACATGAGACGTGGGTTACCTGGATAAGGTTTAGATTGATCATTCATTACTCTGCAAGTTGCAGACCAGAGACGAACAGGCCAGGCGTACTGTGGAGTGGGCGAACTGTCATGCCTTCTTGATATATCGTTGCATCTGCAGCTGTACCCTTTCAGTTCCAATCCAGCATACCTGTCACGTTTTTATTTGATGAATGGAGGACGAAAAGAGGTACAGGTTTTTTGAACTCGAAGAAAGAAACAAAAAAAAATTGAACAAAATTTTTTATAACTAACGAAATTAGAAAAATTCCAAAACCTAAAACGTTTAACAAACTCCGAAATTTTTTAATTAGTGACATTTAACAAACTTCGAAATTTTTTTATCAGTTTATTGCCAAAAATAGGCAACAGTAAAAAAAATTGGAATGGTTAGTTTCCTCCACGAGCTTGTCATGATTAACCCGTGAAAACTTGCTCCATAGACATTGGCCACTGTGCGGCGATATTCAGATTTATTAATTAAATATTACTTGTCAGATACGTGGTGAGATCCTATGGTCAGGCTCAGAACAGCATGTTGCAATTTCAGATTGAAGCAAATTTTCGCATTTCCTTCGTACAGTCTTCTCACACACAAGCTGAAGCAACCATGGACGCGTCGCCTTCGTTCAATTGCAATTAGCAAATTTTACCCCTATAAATAAACTTCATATCTTTCTGAATTTTCCTGTCTCTGCATATCTTGCTATTAGTGCATGCCGGTGATTCTGCTCTGCTGGTAACCAACCCTTGTGCTTAAATCCGTCAAGATTTTGCCATGTTTTCGACTTTTTCTCTTTTCTCTCTTTCTTTTTGCATTCTGCTTGATAAATCTTAATATATAACTCCATTTGCGTGCCTGTTGCAGATAGATAGGTCTGAGTATCGATCCTGAGAGGCTCTCAATGTCTTCATCAAGCCGAAAGTATGATAACAAAGGCGGTGGTGGATCTTCTTTTTCAAAGAATGCTGCTGTTGCTGCGCCCAAGGGGAAAGGAACAACAACAGGTAGGGCGGCGAAGATGGATCCACCGAAGGAGAAACCTGTAAGCAAGTTTAAGGATATGCTAATGCACGGCGTGAAGCCCTGGGATTCCGATGCCAAGGAATTCTATGGTGGCCTTGTAGAGGCTCGCAGGCGGGTAGACGAGCAGCAGGACCAGGATGATTACTACTGAATGGTCAAATATTGTATGTAAATATAATCAAGGGGAGGGAAAGGAAAGCGGATTGGACTGTTCTTTCCGTTTTCATATTCCCAAGGGGTTTGTCATTTTGTAAGCTGGGCTCCTCTTTCTGTTCATAAATAAATCTGTCTGTTTTTTCTCCCTTTTTTTTGTGAGACAATGATTGATAATCTTAATATCATAGATTCCTCAGTGATATATTGATTGATAATCTTAATATAATAGATTCCTCAGTGATATATTGGAGGATTGTATGGAATTTGGCATCATTCATTTATTCCTGTATATATACAAAACCACGATGGAAGGTGGTTTTCCTCTTATGTCAGGGTTGTGGTAAGCTGATGGCTGTTTTGGTTAAGTGAGGGTTGGAAACCAGTGTTTGAACAGGATAATTTAAACCAAATCTTTAGTCAAATTATTTTTAAGACAAGAGGTAATAGAAGTTTGTAAAGCAATGAGAGTGGAGAGCTTGAAACTAGTATCTTTTTGTCTATTTTTTTTTTGTGAATATTGAATATTATTTGAAGTGCACACTTCAATGATAGTGACAGAAACAGATACCCATTCGGGACTGTAAACAGGAAGGGATTATTGTGTTCAAACCCTAGCAGCGCTGAATATCTTTTCCACCTCTTTTCTAAACTATTTCTTGAATCAATACTTAAATGTAACACTAAACTTACCCAATACTCAATACTTCGAAAATGAAGATTGTCAAGTCAATTACCCTTTGAACTTGAATATCATTGTCCTAGTTGTATTGTCACATTGGAAAACATAGAAATTCAAAAGCATGTAACAAAGAAGCCACAGTTATAAGAAGGCCTAAGCATAACAAGTAAAACCTGCAGGAAAGCATAACAAAGAAGCCTTCTGGTATAAAAAAGCATGTAACAAAGAGCACAGTTATAAGAAGGCCTAAGCTTAACAAGTAAAACCTACAGGAAAGCATAACAAAGAAGCCTTCTGGTATAAAAAGGTATGAGCATGACAGAATCCTACAGGAAAGCATAGCAAAGAAGCCTACAGGTATAAAAAGGTCTAAGCATGACAAAGAATTCTACAGGAAAGCATAACAAAGAAACCTACAGGTATAGATCTTTTCCAACACTGGTCGAGAATCAAATATCAAATTTAGATATCTTATAAAACTGATTTCGGATCAAAATTGATTTGCAATTCATTGTTATTTCTTTGAGAGCGTTCTTCTTCCCTCGAGCAAGCAAGGTTTCTAGGGTTAATGGATAACCCAATAAAATATTTGACTTTGCTTTGGATAGGTGGCTAGTCTTTCCTTGGGACATCAACAAAAGATAGCGATTCAAAAGTCTCCGACAATTTGATGTGCTGCACAAAGAGCTTAGCATGGGTAAGGGTCTCGGACGATTTTATGTGCTGCACAAAGAGCTTAGCATGGCACCCTTACCCATCGGTGAAATTTTTTTGACGGTTTTGTTTATAAAACTACCTTTCCTACAACGTTTAATAAATAATTCAACCCTTCTCTTAAATATTTTGCTTGACACATCTTCACACCCACCAGGCCCGAGTACTCCTGAGGCGTTGTGTAAATTTACTGGCGGGATTAAGATAGAGTTTACCGGCGGGCTTGACTCTTGTCTTTCTTGGGTACTTTTTAGGGTTTTCAAAATGCAAAATATCAAGTAATTGCATGCTCTAACAAAGGCAACTGAATGAACCAAGTATTGAACTGAACCAACTGAGTAGTAAAGGTGAACTTAGTAGTTCACTTTTTCAGTTAAAATTTTGATTTGATTAAATATTTTTCAAAATTCGTGAACATAGATTTAACAAGTTGGAGCTCCTTGGGTTTAATCATATCCATAGTTGTGCTTTCAAGTCTGGAAGATTGATCAAAACCTTTTGAATCTTTGGTACCACAAGTATGACTCTTGTCATTCGTTGAATTCTACTCATTATTACTGTGCTGTGTAGATCTATTCTGTATAAAAAGCTTAGTTGAATCAAGTTCTGTATAAAAAGCACAAGTGTTAGTCTTTGTCATTCGTTGAATTCTACTCATTATTACTGTTCTGTGTAGATCTATTCTGTATAAAAAGCTTAGTTGAATCAAGTTCTGTATAAAAAGCTTAGTTGAATAAAGATCTGATTCAGTTGAGGAGTCTTATGGGATTTGAGGAGTCTATGGGATTTGTTGCATAAAGAAAGGTATTGGAAGTGTTACTCTTGTAATTCGGTGAGTTCTACTCATTATTACTGTTCTGTGTAGATCTATTCTGTATAAAAAGCTTAGTTGAATCAAGTTCTGTATAAAAAGCTTAGTTGAATAAAGATCTGATTCAGTTGAGGAGTCTATGGGATTTGTTGCATAAAGAAAGGTATTGGGGAATTTTAACAGTTAAATTTTGTTTTTGTCATTGGAAATTCAAAATGTTAAATTTTGGCATTGTATTGATTTTGTTTTGTTTCAAAATTGATTCCTCTGTTAAAAATAAATATTTTCCAATTTTATTATTTTTTTCTAAGATAAAATTATACTAAAACATTAGAGGAAATTTGGGGTCTAAAATGGGCCTTATAAGAAAACGTGCCAAAATAAGTTTTTGTGAGTTGGAATTCAAGAACCAATAGAATTTCAATAAAATAAGTCAACCATAATGGTTGAATTGGCATATTTGTCATTAAAAAAAACTACTTTTTTTGTTCGTATTTTCGACATATCTCATTGTGTTTTTACTCAAATTTCGATCGGGAGAGCTCATTGGATGCGGAATTTGATTCCGCATCCAACGAGTACCCACACTGCATACTTTTGATGGACCCCGCTACCCCAAAAACAAGAAATACCTGAAAAAAACGTGATGATGACATCATCATCACGTTTTTCCACGTATTTCTTGTTTTTGGGGTAGCGGGGTCCGTCAAAAGTATGCAGTGTGGGTACTCGTTGGATGTGGAATCAAATTCTGCATCCAATGAGCTCTCCCAATTGAAATTTGAGTAAAAACACACGGAGATATGTCAAAAATACGAACACAAAAAGTAGTTTTTTTCTTGCTTCCTCCAAAATTAATTAATATTATTTTATTATTTTAACCATTATTTTATTATTTTAACTATTATTTTATTATTTTCCTTAGGAGGCCCATTTTAGACCCCAAAATTCCTCTAATGAATAACCAAAATTTTCAACTAGCTAGTAACATGCATTTGAAGAATTTGTAATGTCCCATCATAGAATGGGCCAAGATCTTGATTTTAAAAAAATGTGTAATTTTACCACAGTTTCTATCATAGAATCGGTTAAGATCCTGATTTAAGAAAATATATATGGGCCAAGATCCCGATTTAAAAAAAAAAAATAGAGGGAGAGGGAACAATGATTGTTTTGTTATGCTTATGAACTGACTTTGTTAAAACTATTGGGATGTGGACATACCTGCAGATTCGACAACAATGCTCCATCCGGTATAGAGGAGAGTTGCTCTTGGGGGTTGGGACGAAACATGCGGTGCTCCATAATCCATGCTACCAGTGTGGCTCAATGGAATTAGCACTGTGAGCAATCACAAAGCTGGGACTGTCATCTCTTGAGCCATATTGGACGTCGCCCTTCTAATGTAGGATTAGTGTTTTAAAGAAAGTGCAGCTATTTTTATAACCAACATGTGACCACATAAAGCAATTCATGAATGAGGGATCAAAGCGTGAACCAATCAAGATAGGGTGGGTGTTGTAAGTTAACCATTTCTAGTTTAAGTTGATCCAACACTCCTCCCAACATTATATCCATATCGGTAACTAACTAGTAGCATTCGATCCTCTTGTCGCGACTTCTCCACCACCACCCACGCCACCTTACTATGCGTACCTTTTAGGTCTATATCCATCAATAGTAGAATCCCCTGTAACGCAGCATGCGCCAGAGGAAACAAAATTGTCAGTGAATATATCATTATCAGCCGAAGTTAGATTTGAACTGAAGGATATTTTCGCTTCTGGATTCCTGAGGCTTCCACATCAGCGCTCCATTGAAATCTGGGAAGCAAAAGAGAGCACCTTGTGTAGCGTTTTGAGTTGGCCAATTGGTGGTGCGTTTAGCGTTTCAATGGGCAACCTCCTCCGCTAATAGAAAAGCCTCCTACCTGCAACCCTAAACCTTCATGACAGACACCATTTTTTTTAATCTGAACCTTCGATCACAACGAAAATGATAGTCGTTTCATTTGAAAAAATGCATGCAATTGGGTTCAAACATATACCATGGTTATGTATCAGCAGTTGTCCCACCTACCTGTTATCACCAACCTTGTAGTTGCCTATGTGAGGTGGACCCAGGATGGATGGTAGAGGGACAAGCAACTAAGGAGGTGGAACCAAGACTGCCTAAACTCCCAATGGATGGTTGTCACGCCAATCAAGGAAGCCTTCATTTTATGTGTCTTAGCCCAAGACAACAAAGGGGGAGACACAGATCTACTCCCGACAAGAGAGATCAAACCTAGACACCAGATCAGATCAAATGGACTTTGAGGTACGTAAGGTATAAGGTAATAGAAACCCTAGATCTATGGATGATGTCACGAGGCGAGCCAAGGCTTTGGATCGGGGCTTAGGAAGTATAAGGTTCGATCCAAAGTGGGACACAAATGGCCTGTAAGGTAAAAACTAGATCTGGGGTTGAGGTACTAGCAACAAGTGAGAATATCATCTGCCTTGAGAAACGTGACCAATGCAGGGAGGTCAAGGATAAGGTTGGGGCTATCTAATACCAATGGATAGAGGGTTAACCTTTATGACTTTACATGACTTTATTATATTAATGATTCTCCCGATATGTACATTGAGGTATAATGAAATACAATATAAGATATACAAGTGAATACATTCCGAAGTTACAAATACATCAACACTCCCTCTTAAGTAGGAAGGTATTCTCTTGACACAGTTCATCAGCACAATTCTTCATCATTGGATCATCATGAAAGCTGGGCCATCATCAAAGCTGGATCATCATCATCATCACTACTCTCGCTATCTTGAGCAAATGGTGATATCTATCAATTCTACTCGTCATAGGAAGTTCTATATAGCCAACCCTTTTTCATGTTGGTTGTAGGCCTAGCCTCCATGTAGGTCTTTATCTTCTTCAGCACTTAATTATATCCGACCATGGAAGGCCCAGCCTGCGACCATGTCGGAAAGGCTTAGCACTTACATCCGACCATGGGGGGCCCAGCCTTCCACCATGTGAGGCCCAGCCTACCACCATGTCGGAAAGGCTCAGCACTTATATCCGACCATGAGAGGCCCAGCCTGCCACCATGCCGGAAAGGCCCAGAACTTACATCCGACCATGGGAGGCCCAGCCTGCCACCATGCCGGAAAGGCCCATCACTTACATCCGACCATGGAAGGCCCAGCCTGCCACCATGTCAGAAAGGCTCAGCACTTACATCCGACCATGGGAGGCCCAACCTGCCACCATGTCGAAAAGGCTCAGCACTTACATCTGACCATGGGAGGAACACATCCCACAACCATGTCAGAAAGGCTCTGCACTTACATCTGCCCATGGGAGTAACACATCCTGCAACCATGTCAGAAAGGCTCCTGCACTTACATCTGACCATGGGATGAACCAATCCTGCCACCATGTCAAAAAGGCTCTCAGACTCATCACTTCTCCTTAGAAGGAACCTCGATCTGGAGAACACCAAGATTCTCCCTGAAGTACTCAAACTTCACTCTGGCCATTTCTAGCATAGAATCACATCAGGGTTGATTACGTCCAAGAATAACTTGCGAGCTTCGCAAGGACTGATTACATCCGAGGACAACCTATAGAACCTTTTACGTCTGAGAAACCTACGAGCTTCGCCAAGATTTTATGCTCAGACAACCTATCTCACCGATTATGCTAGAATTCCCTCTTTCAAGAGATATCGATCTGGATCACAAACAGGAGCTTCATTGCTCCTCTCTCCCCAAGTAGCCGAGCAAGTGGCAATATATTTTGCCTCGGCTGTACTCAGTGCCATGCAGGACTCCTTCCTGCTAAACCAAGAGATCACATGTGATCCCATACTGAAGCAGCACCCCGAAGTGCTCTTGCTATCAATGGCACTGCCCAATCCGAATCCACATAACCCTCCAAGTTAATATCCTAATTCACTTCATAGTTGAGCCCATAGTCAACTGTACCCTTTAGGTACCTCACTGCATGCTTTGCAACCATCAGGTGAACATGTATCGGATCCGTCAGGAACTAGCTCAATGTGTTCATAGCAAATAAAATATCTGGTCTCGTATTCGTCAAGTACATCAAGGAACCAATCATCTGACGATACATCATGGCATCAACCAACTCTGACGAAGCATCACACAATAGCTTCATGTTCGATGCCATAGGTGTGGTCATGGCTTTGCAGAACATCATCCCGGACCTTGTCCCAGGGAGATTCCACCCGCATTATTCCACACCTCCATGCCTAGAAAGTAGTGCATCATATCCAAGTCCTTCATCTCGAACTCGGCAGCAAGTCTCCTTCGTGCAAATTTAATGAGTTCCTCTTTTCTATCAGGAACACGTCATCGACATATAACAGGGGCATCACTGGTCTTCTGCCTTCAACCTTGAAGTAAAGGTTGGAATCTTCTTTACTCTCAGTAAATCCTAGAGCCATCAGTAAGTTGTCCATTTTGTCGTATCATGTCGAACCTTAGGATCTTCTGTAGTCACTCCCTCTGAAGTGGAGCATCATTCTCCCTCTGCCTTTCGTACTCTATGTATTGAAACATTCTGTACTGGAGTGACAAGTAGCTTCCTTTGCTGCTAATATTCTATGTATCCATTTAGGGTCATTGAATACCAAGATCCTCTATCTTGAACCTTTTCAAAAGTTATTCTTGCACCCATCTGTGAGCTTGTCATCCTCTATAGGATTTCATTTTCAACCTTGTAGCAAAGGTTAAGATCTTCATCACTCTAGGTGATCTTCAAGTTCCTCATGTATGTGTTATCCCATGGGTGCCTTCTGAGCTCGTACAAGGCCTTCTTTAATTTGCACACATGAGTCTTCTTGTCATGTGTCTCAACTCCCAGTGGCTGCAAATGTCTTTTCCTAGTCTATGTCTTATTTCTGTGAGAAGCCTCGTGCTACGAATCTTGCCTTGTATCCCACGATGTTTCCATCTACTGCATCTTGGAACTTGCCGATACTGCATCCTAGACATCATTCTTCTTGAATGGGTACTCTTCTTCCCTTTCTTCTTGGATACTTCTTCATAGCTGGAAGGCTTTGAATCAGTGATGTTGCTCAACAGTGTCACATAATTAGAGTGTGTATGAGACCCCTTGAAGTCTTGTCATACTATTCTTCAGTTTGGATTATTTCTTGAACTGTCGTCACTTATTCTTTGGAACAAGTCTCATCCTTCTTTTCTTGTAGGCGATTATACGCAATCTTTCCTACAAGCCAAATGCATCAGTTGTATGGTTAAAAATATTTCATAAGGCATATTCACAATGGAAAATTCTTATGCATAAAAATGCAACTATTTTAGTCAATACAACATTCATCCATATCTCACGGAAACTTTCTAGATGCCTTCCATCTCTACCATGGCATCATTGAGATTGTGCACTAATCCAATATGTCAGCACAGAGGTTTCATTCTAGATAAGTAGCAATGGAGAGTTGTATAGCACCATGAGCTATTTACACATCACATGCATATTAGTAGTATACTATTATTAATGCAAACATTCTACAACTAAACAATGTCATATAAACAACTAGATATATAGGAAAAAACAATTCAAATACTTATCTTTATTTGTTTCGTGAGTAGACTCCTTTTTGAGCCTTCAGCTTCATCATCTTCTTCATTCATAACATCATCATTTCTTATCCAAATGCTAAGATGGATAAGAGGCTCTTCAAGAATTGAGTCCTTCATATTCCTCATCGCTTGAGGGATCTTCTTTGAATCGCGAGATCTTGATCTTTAGTTGCTCACATCTTCTCTTCTCTTATTATGAGTCAGGATTCTTCTTGTGTGCACTCTTCCAAAATTCTGTTGAAGGTAATCACTTCCTTCTGGCACACATTCCTTGAATGAATGAATCCCATGATCATGGGAGGCCATTCAATGTGGTTATGACAATTTCTGCATTTTCTACTTCTTCATCCACTGCTTCAAGTTGTTCTTTGATTTGAGAGACCCTTGTAAAGTATGATTGCATGGTCTCTGCATTCTGGATCTTTACATTTTTCAACTGGTTTCTCAAAGTCATTTTCTAATTTATGTTCTTCCCTTCAAATAGCTTGGTCAATGAATCAAACATCTCTTTAGGTTTCTTTAGGGAAGACACCTATGGTATAAGGTGATCCTTGATAGAATCAACAACAATCCTCTTGGCCTTGACAAAGTTCTTCTTGTGTAAGGCCTTAGCCTCATCTCCCTCTAGAACTGAAACCTCTCCACTTATGTAGGTGTCCAATTCATTTTCTTCGAGAACTAGTGAAATCCTATACTTCCATGCTCGGAAGTTTTCAGCATCACCAATCTTGTCATCAAGCTGGTGTGATAGGTCATTTTGAAATGAAAACCTCAAATGTAAATAGCAAAAGATTAGATCTTACCGATTTGAGGTGTTCGTCCTGGTTCTGGATATGGATGATCTAGGGTTTGTCAGAGAAACCCTAATTTTCAAAACTTGGAATCTTTCAGATTTGATTGGATAGAAATATGTGCCTCCTGAAGGCGAGCTGAGCAGCATACCCATTTTCCCAAAACTGTGATCAGAACTGCAAAATATCTGATGCCCTAGTTTTCTTCAATTTCTTCTACATAGTTTCCTGACATTGTTTCTGCAATATATCCAAAAATACTACTCCTCTATGTCTGAAACTTCACACTGAGGTAGCCTCGTCTGTCCTCTTTCCAACACCGTAGGTTTGAGCAGAATTGGTTTCACCAATTGGGACTTATGAGAATTTTCCCAAGGTGACTTATTTCAGGACTGTTCAACATAACGAACTTGTACAGACTGCCACGTGTCACTGTTTCACCTTCGGGTTCTGAAACTTTTACGACATAAAATACATTCAATTCCCTATCTGGAACATCTTGCGAAATTTAATTTGGAGCTTCGTAGCCCGAGATATAACAATTTTCCCTAGGTGTCTTGTTTAGGGATGAATCTTAGGAGAGGCTGGAACCCTGATTTCGAGGAACCTATCTCCCAGAATGTAGCGAATCTTAGGCTGAAACTTTTACACATGGTACATCAGGAATTTATATTCGGCCTGTAAAAGTTTTGGCTCTTGATCCTTTCAAGATATAGCGAATGCACCAAAATGACTAGTTTTAGTCTTTTAGGGTTTTTTGGTCCGGGGTCAAATTAGGGTTTGACTTTCCCGGAGTTTTACCCAACAAAAAATTCTGATTTTGATCTCTAAAATTCAATTTTGAGGAGAGAAATCCTATGTTGGTATCACTCAAAAATTTCTCTTCTGTGAAAAGCCCTAATTTCTCGTAGCACTGACAAGTCAAAAACTGAAAATGCTCGGAATCAAATTCTGCTTCGACAGAAATATGCTCCCTTCAATGGAGAGTTAGACTAGCCTCCTTTTGTTGATGATCTGTGGAGGTAGACCCAAAAAATAAGAATCCCTAGATTCTACAGCTGCACAATGTCTTCTTCTCGGGTTAGCTCTGATACCATGTTAGATTTTTATCATTTAATCAATATGATCTAGGATCTTATCTAAGAGAATAGCATGCACAGCAATAATCACAAGAGACAAGAGACACAAAGAGTTTTCCTCGGGGAAACCATAAAGGAGAAAACTCCACAACTTCCTTAGAGATAGAATGAGCACCAATAGTAAAAGTAAAACCCAAAAACACAAAGATGATCTCCGACATTTGTTCTCTCTCTCACTTGTGCAAGCTCCTCTTCTCTCACTCATGTGCTACAGTTGAATGAGTGTGTGTTCCAAATAGAGAGTCTCACTATCTATTTATACTTGTTTTCTAGTTAACAATTACTTACCAGGGCCGACCTCACTAGGAGAGTCTAATAACCCTAGTATCCCTCAAATGTGGGGACTATTACCCCGACTTACAACAGAGGGTTAACCTCTATGACTTTACATGACTTTATTATAATAATTATTCTCCCGATAGGAACATCAGGGTACAATGAAATACAATATAAGATATATAAGTGAATACATTCTGAAGTTACAAATACATCAACAAATTGCATCGTGTTGATTATAATAAGAGAATTTTTAGATCTAAAATACTTTGATGTGATTGTTAGATTTAAAATACTTTTAAATTTAATATAATGAAAGTGTTAAAAGTATTCATAAAATAAAAAATAAAATAAATTAAAGTATAATAGTTTTAAATTTTTTAATATAGTTTATTCTTTTAATCCAAAGAAAAAAATTGTATTTTTATATTTCATAAGAAAAAAAGTACAATCCAAAGGTGCACATAGTACATTTTGATTAAAAATGGGTCCACTTTCATCTCATCAACAATGTAGTTGTGCTTCTATTTAGAATGTAGTTCAAAATTTTGGGAAAAGGTGAAAGACAAATTTTGGTTCAAAAGACTTTACTATGGATCCGGTATCCCCACTTAGCCCCTTTAAAGACAAAATTCCACCTTGAGGATCAATCTTGTTTGTGGCACTCTGCAAGGGATAAATTCAGCTTTCTAACCACAAAGTTATTAACTTATAGCATGGACTTGTCTATAAGAATTGATTCATGAGTTATAATCAAAGATTTTTCTTCACTTCCCCACGAGGAACAATTTGGAATAGATAAAGATCCAAATCCTAGGCTCTATCAAGTGCTAAGGGGGATCCAATCTCCCAAGGTGCAAACCTCCTTGAGTGCAATACCTGAGAAGAGGTTTGCACCTCTTGAGATTGGATCGCTCTCGGCGCTTGATAGAGCCTAGGATTTGGATCTAGGCTGGTTTCAGTCATGGACGGTGACACAAAACTCGAGTTTGATCAACATTGTAAGGAACAGGTTAAGTTGAAAACACAAATAGAATTATGAGGATTATCTCATTGTAAGTAATAAGTATTAAGTATTGATCATTTTCAATCTATCTTTTTCATCTTTTCTTATCTTCACACCTGGTAGTTTTGACATCTTCTCATATCGATCATATGAGAATGGAGGTTGAAATCGTAGACCTATAAAATATTTAACTCGAGATATTGTTGTAAATGTCATACCCTGCATCTCTTGCTTTGCAATATTAATAGTAGCTTTGTCCATTGTCGATCCTTGTGACTTATGGATTGTTAAACCCCAAGCAAGTTTCAATGGAAGTTGTTTTTTATTACCTCTTTTGATGGTTGTAATAGGAACAACTTGAGGAAACGATTCATCCCATGGTACCCCCACATAATTATCAAATTTTATTAAGACATATGTGGGTGGTTTTGGAGGCAAACTTCCAGGGTTATATACAATTTGTTGTATAACTCCAAGAGCACCATTGACGAGTCCTGCATCGGTCCATAGTTTTGATGTCAACATTACCCTCGCTCCTATGCCTATTAGTAATTCAAGTTCCAACCCTTCTTCATCTCCTTCCGTAGAATAGTTGCTTCTTGTAGATGTAGCAATAATGGTCGCAATGGGACAGTTTAGGCCTCTTATTAAACGCTTGTTATCACATTTTACATCATCATTTCTCGCAAACAAATGTATCGCATTATCGAATGACTTTTTCATTGAAGCATCCAATGAAGTATCTGTACGAGTCATCAGTAATTTCCAATCCTCTAATGTTGGAACTGCATCTCTAATATTCATTAACAAATTATGAAAAGATATATGTCCGTTGCTTTGTCCATTCTGTCAAAACACAGTATTGAGGGTCACAACTATTGTGAATGTGTTCCACAATTATTTTGCAATACCCTCCGATGCATATATCGGTTTATCCATGACACGTGGCAATTGTCCCAAATCACCAACCAATATAATTGATCTTCCACCAAGAGGTATATTAGCATTTTCTAGGAAGGCTTGGCGAAGTCTTGAATCTATTTTGATTAATAGATTTTTTCCAATAAAGCTCATTTCATTGATCAAAATATATTTACCATTCCTGAATTCATCTTGTAAGTTAATTAAACTCGGTCCTCGTAAAGGATTAACATCTTTGATCGGTATATGAAGTACATAATGAATTGTTGTTGCATATATGTTGAAAGCCGACACCCCTGTAGGAGCTAGAAGAAGTAATGGACTTTTCCCTGGATGCGAGAGATTTTCAAGTGTATTTTTAATGGCTCCAATCAAATATGACTTTCTCGTACCAACGGTTCCTTGTATTATCATGCGTAGTGGATCAACACCTGTTCTATAATGCTCAAGGATAACATGGTATGTGATTCTTTGCTTATCCCCCAAACTATCAACTGAGTAAGACTTTGGATGTTGATTAGTACAAATCTTTTCAATTTTTGTATTTCAGAGATGAAATGAATTGCACGTCTAGAGGTCTCCTCATCTACAAAAGCAGTGTTCCAATCATTCATACAATCAAGATCCCTATGTCCAAGCATCTCAAACTCATTATAACTTATAAATTGATTTTTATATAATCCACATATGATCTCCCATTCATGTTTCCTGGAATCTCTTTGTGGATTTGGATGTTCTTCTTCTTCGTCGGACTCAACTTGAGCATCTGTAGGCACAGGTTTGCGATCAACATGCCAGGTATATATTGTAAATTCTGCCAATTCTGTACTATTTCATCAGATGTGTGGCCTATATATTTTCGAAAGTCACGAAATGTCTTGTACAAAACCAACTCGGAGCAACAGAATTCAACAAACTTCTCATCTTTTTTATCAGGAATAGAGTTAAATCTAGGAAATGCACGTACAATAGATGCATTCCTTCGTTGTAACCATTTTTCCCCCGTCGTTGTTTGTCATATGACCATCATTTTACAACATCTATCAATGTAAGTTCCTCCATATTCTTAGGTCACTTAGTATATGCATCAATCAGAGAATTATCGTTGTCGACATTATATGTATCAACTTGTACTTGTTTGAAAACCTTCATACCAACATTTAGAACCACAAAATGATGGCTACATTCTGAAAGAGGAAGCTCTAGAAGCAAATGGCATGTCTCCAGTGCACCAATGTCCCTATCAATAATGTATTCACAAAACAAACTTTTATATGCACGTGTTGCGGGTTCGCTTGGATTCTGGATAGAAGAGACTCGCATTAACATATTATGGAAAGTTTTAGATCCCTTTTCATATTTAGCTGTGTACTTTGCTATGTAATTAATAACCACACGCTTGGAAAGTACAGGTTGTCAATCTATATTAGCCCTCCGCATCATCAATGTTTCACGATTATGTGTATTCACTTTTTCTTCATTTTGTTTAGGTTCATACTTTTTTTCTCCTTGTTCATCAATGTAAAGTTTTGAATGGTCACATAGATCCCATGGTGCGTGGTATCGACGTACCATTTCTCCCCCCTTCTTTTGAACACAATGTTTCTCATTGCAAGTAATATGATGCTCGACACAGTTAAGAAGTTCTTCATAATCAATCATTGGATCCGATTGAAATATGTGTTATGTGTCTTTTACAAAATGATGATCATCTACATTTTCTCCAATTTGAATCTTTCGTTGATGTCCCTCACGTGGATTTATTGCATGCACACATCTATCGAAATATTTTTTTGCAGATATAACTTCTCTAGGATTATCCCAATTCAAAGTGTCCATGTTGGGAGCATTTTTTAAGCAAAGAAACCCATGGACATGAGGAGATCCATGATGTTGCCATTTGTAGCGACTCCAATAATCTGTAGCCTCATGAAATTGTTTGAAAACCTCTTCTCGAAACATTGTATGTCTCAAGTGCATATAATGTGCTATGATGTGTGGATTATCATTTACATTTTGACGTCGCCATTTTCTTGCTTCACGTGGATCTGTAGGACTTGTGCCTTGCATTAATTTATGCAAATCAAGCCACTGCATATCCGTTGCACTTAGTGTGAAGAATATTGTCAGACAACCTATCTGTTGAATCAAGTCGGATAACTCTTAACGAAACTTGCTCCAATATGCACGTGTACCTCTTAATACCGTTCCAATTCTCATTAATCTTTTTTCCAATCTTGAATCTGGAATATTTTGCAAATGTTGTCGTAACTCTTCCATTGTTGTGGGTAGTTCACGAATATTTTTCTTGACAAAAACAGTTGAGGAAGCTTGAGAACGATGTCTCATTATGATATTTAGTAAAAAATATCTAAAGCAAGGGTGTCTTCCAAATCTGTTATCACGATATATGAGAAGATGTTTTGTGTACTCATGTAGATGGACATTTTTCCTTTGTGGTTGTAACCGATCTACCTCTCCTTTAGGAAACAACGATGGAAATGTCATATCAAAAAATCCAACAGTGTTATACTCGGTAATCGGAGATGAACCAATGCCAGGATAGTTAATCACATTAATCAATTCTTCATTTGAGTTACTTTCATCCCGATTTGGATTATTTTCCCATGCTCTAATAATTTCTATCTCTCGTGGTGCACTTGGCAGCCTTGATGCAAAAGAAGTTGTTTGTAAAACATCTAAGATATCATCAACTACTAGTATCCCTTCCAACATTGCAAATTCTGTGTCGTCGTCAATATCGGGAAGAGTAACAGAATTAAGCATACGTGAGATATATGTTGCATTTTTAGGTAACTCTTCTACTGCGTCAGAATCCACTCGAACATCTCAATAATATGGATCATTATGAAATTTATATAATAATGCATCCATAACTCTTTGTTTTCTAACAGTGAAATTATAACTGGATCCATGTTGTCCTTTTTTTCTCATAACGACCATTAAGTCCAAGTTGTTAATATGTCGTGGCAATGTCTTGACAACATCTTTAATCTCCCGCGGAAAACTAATGTTGTGTCCTCGATATTTGTATTTTCCACCTATTGAATGCATCACCTGCAATATCGGACTTGCACATGTTATCAACATCTCTTCAACTTGTGTGAGATCTTCAAGGACATTAGGTTGAGTTCCTGGATCCATGTGGTTCGTAGTTGAGAATCTGTGATTAGATCCCTCTTGTAGACATCGCATGCACATTGGACCTATACTTGTATTACGTACTTGTATTCCATCATATGACTCCAGGCATACATGACACATTTGAACTTCTGCTAATCGATCAATTCGTTCACGAAATTTGTGATGTCTAGTATACATTTATTCAGATGGTACCGATATATTATCGTCTATTTCAACACCTCGCTCTCCGACCGTTACAAGTTCAATGTCCCCATTTAGATTTATTTGTTCTTCCAATTGCTTCAACTTTCTTTCTCGATATGCTCTTTGTCGATCAGCGTTTCGTTTTCTTTGTTCTTCTCATTCTTTTTGTCAATCTGCATTTGGAATCATATTAGTAATTGGAACTTCTTGAAATTGGGCCATGTCATCAACACGTTGTTCTGCAAATTGATTTCTTACTTCTTCCATTTGCTTCAACTTTCTCTCTCGATATGCTCTTTGTCGATCAGTGTTTCATTTTCTTTGTTCTTCTCGTTCTTCTGTCGTCAATTTGTTCAACTTTCTTTTTCAATATTCTTTTTGTTGATCTACCTTTGGGATCATATTAGTAATTGGAACTGTTTGAAATTGGACCATGTCATCAACACGTTGATCTATGACCCTTACACGTTCAACATCTTCAACAGTTGGTTCCACTGGTATATTGGTTGAATTTTGTCTTTATCGTTCAACATTTACATTTTTTTGATGTTATGCAAATTGATTTTTGGCTTCTTCCAATTGCTGCAGCTTTCTCTCTCAATATGCTCTTTGTCGATCAACATTTCGTTTTCTTTGTTCTTCTCGTTTTTTTGTTGTCAATTCATCCAACGTTCTTTTTCGATATTCTTTTTGTCGATCTACCTTTTCTTTTTTCGTTCTTCTCCTTCTTCTAATGTCATTTCATTATATTTTCTTCCTTGATATGTTTTTTGACGTTCAACGTTCTGTACTTTTTGTCCCTCTCATGTTTCTCTCATAGCATCTTCCGCATGCACATCTTTTGTTTCTAGGTCAAACTCTATATAAAAATTGTCAATCATTAACATATACAATGAAATTTTTATATCAATGTAATCTACACTGAAATCAATGCATCGAATGAATAATAACTACACTGAAATTTATGCAGTGATTAAACACTATAGACTGAAATTTATGCAATGTTTAAACACAGTACATTGAAATTTATGTAATATTTAAAAGCTACACAATGAAATCTATGACTATATAAAAACCATACATTATCTCACTATATAAAAACCATACATCATATAATGACTAGGCAATTTGGGAGGATTGAACCTTGAACATCTTTCCCATTATCCCAACACCCTTACCACTATACCACAAATAGCTCTTATTAATAATACACTTAAATCTATGACTATATAAAAACCATACACTGATTTTTATGCAAGTCTAAAATTCACTATATTTTCAAAAGAATTAGGTGACTTGTGTGGATCTAACCTTGAACCTCATGCCCATTATCACAACACCCTTACCACTATACCACAAGTAGTTCATATTATTAATATTATGAAATCTATGACTATAAAGAACTTATGATTTTAATTTA
>LPNX011217286.1:391129-413828 GCA_001517045.1 Pseudotsuga menziesii | reverse complement strand
TATATATATATATATATTTCAATATATATTTATTTTAATATATATATATATATATATTTAACATAAACTAAGAAAGAAATATATTAAAGGGGTTGTGCAAAGCCATTTAGAACAAAATTACAACAGTAGTAATATTCTAGCAGTATAGAAGAAACTGAAACAAAATATGGCCAAAGAGAAGGCATTCTAGAGCTGATGAAGTAGTTCATATTCTTAATATTCACAGATATAGTGTATACTCGAATAAACTGCTGATTTAAGACTATACAAAAAAACATGGACTAATCGGGAATCATTTAAGTTTTCCTGGAAACCCCACGAGCTAGTGATCGAATCTTCCTCCATTCTCTGAGCGGCTGGTGCTAGGTTTTCCTAGACGTGGCTTCCCTGGTTCAACTGCACTAAATTTTGAATATCTTCCTGCATACAATCAATCTTTCCCATCATCTCTTTCAAATCCATATCTTGGTCATCCACAAGCTGCTTTACCTCCTTTTTCGTCTCCCTTTTATCTGATATTCCAACAACTACAAAATCTTCCAAGCGTTGAATATTTACCTTTAAATCATCAAAACCTTCTTTAACGGTCCTCTGAACAGGGTCCATACCTCTACGCTCCATAACTACCACAAAAGGATTTAACTTCCCAAGGAGACTCTGGCTAACTTCACACTATGAGTTAATTTCCCCTAACGTCCCAGAACGCCAAAAATCCTGCTTTGAATAGGCAACTAGGCTCTAAATGGGGTCGTCAAACCAGAAAAGGGGCTTAATCTCCAAGTCTCCCAAATGCATAGAGGAGAACAAGAGCTCGAGCTCACCACAGAACAAAGCAAAAGGAGAGGGTTCTATACACTCAAGAGACACAACAGACAGGTATGCACCAACAGAGAATAAAGACGGGTCTATTACCTCATCAAACGGTCGGGATAGGAGCAAAGGGCTTACGTTATTTGTGAGAAGCTGCAATCTGAATGCGGTTTCCTACAAAGGGGACTACTCTTCCTCTCCAGGAGATCTCTCACATTCCTGGTAAGACAATGAAAGAAGGTTGAGCTGAAGACAGAGCATAATGTCCCGTTGTAAATCCATTACGCATGCGGAGGAAGGACCTGGAGCGAGAGGCATGTGTACCAAGCTCGGAGTGAGGAGGCAGGAATTTAGTTAAGAGGATAGACAATTAAGAAGGGCGGATGGAGGATTCCATGCATCCCATAAAAATCTGCATGGGATTCCAAGAGGCAGTGGAACCTCAAAAACATTGCGCCTATAGTTCAAAAAATACCCCATGACATGTCCTGGAAAATTGGGGGGAGGCCCCTTTTGTATCTTAGGGGATATGTTTGACACTTGCCTCTTTGTCATTTAATAAAATGGATCCTTGATGAAGAGAAGCCCCATGTTTGCCAATGAGTATGTGTTAGCGTTGTTCGCTCTTAGGATATGAAAGTAGGTTATGTTATCAGGGAGATGAAGCTGAGAAATCCTGTTGTGTATCCTTCTACATTTAATGGATCCCAATGGATAACCAGTTTTCATTTTGGAAATTACATGGCGAGAGTCCCCAAAGACTAGCAGACTTGAGATGGTTCTTCTGTCTATCATTTCCAATCCTTGAAAAAGAGCCAGCCACTCAGCCTCGTTGTTAGTCTTGTTTCCCAGTCCCTAAGCAAAGGATTTTACTGTTTGTCCTCTTGGGTCCAAAATGACCCCCTCCCCCGCACCTGCCTACCCTATATATATTGTGCAGGCAGAGTCAGGAGGAAGCGGGAGGCGGCGACAGCGGTGGGAGGATGTTGTAGGCAGGCGGAGGATGCTGCAGGTAGGCGGAGCAGGCGCAAGGAGGTAAGCGAAGCAGGAGCAGGCAAGCGGAGGATGTTGTAGGCAGGTGGCGCAGGAAATCCGTGGGTAGTAGATCTTAAGTAAATAGAAGTAAAATCTATAGCCTAGATCCAAATACTACAAAAAGATATAGGCCACACATCTGAAAAAATAATGGCCGAGAAAATCTACATCATAAGTAAATAGAAGTAAAAAGTAAATATTTATAGTCGACCTTTACATGAGGAACATTGCATAACATTACAACATCTCCCTCATAATATTTATAGCCAGCATTTACATGGGGAACGTTACGTTACAAGATCTCCCCCATACTGGGCTGTAGAGCACCTCTCGACGTAATGATAAGATTTAAACTTCCTTCCCCTGAAATGTCAATTCACCAAATTCAAATGCTATGGTTGCCCAATGTTATTGAAATTTTCATGTCTAATGAAGGTATATAACCCTTTGGAAACAATGACCCTTGGTAAATGAAAAGAAATCAATCTTGCATGGCTTATTGTGGCAACATCAACTGGCACTTTAATTGCATCAACATACATATTTTAACTCAAAGCATCACTAAGTTACAATCAAAGTCTTTGCTATCATTGTAAGTTTCCTATAAAATATGATATTTAACATTTTTAACTTCAAAATACTAGCTCACTAAAAGGCTTGTTGCATGGCATTGTCAAAACTCATATTATTTACACTTCGAGGAGTGTTAATGTAAGGGCTTGTATTATAAGTTCATTCATTTGTAGAAATACAAATATTTCTAAGCCAATATATTTTGAATATTGTTTTCTTTCAAATGAATGACAAAGGTTTGATTTGATGTTACATATTGCCTGAGCATTGGGTAATTTACATGTTCGTCATTTGCAAGGTGATACTGTTTAATGGTCTTATTGTGGTTTTCTTGCAATTTTATGTTGTCGAAGGAGTTTTTAAGTGTCATGCTAGCAATACTTTTTATGTTCCCTTTTATATTGTTGACTACAAGGTTTTTGCTTCGAGTGCAAGTTAGTTCCAAGTAATAAGAAACTTTGCTATTGTTCTTCTACAAAAATTATCAGATGATCAACCTCGGGATTAACATTTGTTTTGCAAGACATAGTTGCAAATATTGATCTTTTGTTTTCTAGTTAATTTTGATTTTAACATTTTTTTCATTGTTTTAGATTTCATGTCTATGTCAAGGTCCACTTAAATTAAGAATATAGTTTTGATGCCATTCAATAAGCTAAAGATGTAGTTTCAAACCTCTTGATTTGTTTTGTTACTTATAATGTGTATAGGGTATAGACAAGTTTTATCGTTTTTTTGGGTAAAGATGACCATAGTTATAGGAGACATGGAAGAATATTCGTTTAAGACTCTTGGTTGATAATTGGCAAAAAAAAAAATTAATTGGTTAAATTATCCAAATAAATTTGACAAGGCCCATCTTTATCAAATTTTTGATCAAAATAGTCAAGACTCAAGAGTAAAAGATAGGCGGTAATTCAACCTTACTTTCATTCTTTTAGTTACTATATTGGGCTCTCTTTTAAAAGAAAGATTGCATTCTTCAGCAGTGTTAAAAGCTTGAAACTAGTACCTGAGCCATATTATTTCCATGCCTTTTAGAAATCTACTGAATGACAGTATTTTCCATAGGGGCGTTGCTCCCATAATAGGCAGCAAATGATCCATAGTATTTCATGGCTTGGTATCTATTCAAATATTATTGCTTTTAGTTACAATGTCTTGCTTCCATATAAGCCATGTTGATGCATTTTCCTTCTTGTTTCTCATGCTACCATTTCATATTACAAATAATGCTTTATTTTATTTCACCGCTTTGTAGAACACACTTAAGTTGATAATCCAGAGTATATTTTGGAATGAGGTGTGGAATTATTACATAGACTTATGCATCTTGTGTTCACCCTAGTAATTCCTATCCTCACAATGCTCATTCTGCACTTTGTTTCAACTAGAAATATGTTTCTACTTTTTTTGTGTTCTACAAGGTTTCCAAGGCAAATGTACTAGTCTTGTTATATGAAATGTTTTAGTCATGTGATGTTGTCCAAATCACTAGAAACCACTCATTATGAAGAATATGCTTTTCACTTTATGTTCTTCCATTGTTTCATAGTTTCCTTAATTTACAATAGTTGAGAGTAGGATCTGGGAGATTTCTAATGTGATTCATATTCCATTAACCTTATGTTGTATGTTGTTTCTATCTTGCATTGTCTCATCAATTAAAAGGTTAGTTTATGAACTATGACCTAATTTGTTGGTTTTCCCTACTGGTTAGATTTATTTTTAGTAAACCTTAAAAATGCTCTAGCTCTTTCATCATTTCATTATGTACCCTTCTACACATGTTAGGTGTGTCCATATTTCTTGTCATCTGTAGTTTGATTGCCAACTTGCGTAAACTTATGCTCAAACTTAGCATACGTTGACTTATGAACCAATCATTATATTTTTAGGTAGGTTGATATCCATGTGTGTTTGTCGCATCATCACTTCTATTAGTGGATTTTTTCATGTAGCGGACAATATTTTGAATAGAAATCAATGAATTTAGGGTGTTTGCACATATGTTAAGAGCTTTGTGATTTGCATTGATTTTTTTTTTTACTTAGTCACATTATCTAGTTATAACTCAAATGCAACACTGAACTTGATTGAATTTAACCAAATCTACAATCCAGTAACTTAGATCTACAAAGAAATTGGATGTATTGCAGGTAGCAAAGCCACTCAAGAGAGTTTGTAATGGAGTCCCTACATTGGCAATGGAAAGATCTTGTAGAAATGCAGTCTTGTAGACTTGTATTTCTTGGGGTGTGAGATTCATGTATTATACGTACTTTCGTCGAGTATTTTTACATGTACATATGCATGATGCAAATATTCAATGACTATCCTTTTGTGCCCTCTTCTACTACTTAGAAAAGACCATGTTAGCTGAAATTTCTATTAATTAACATTACACAAAGTTGTAAAATAAAAACATATATATCTCATTCAATAGTGTGCATTTCAATTTTAAAAATCATTTGTAGCATCTATGATAGTGTTGAAGAAGTGTACTACTTGAAAACGTATCTCTCTTATTGATCCAAACTCATATATTTGGATGCGTCTAACTACGCGACATTTTCGGCCAATTTAGCAAGAAATTCAGTTAAAATTTAGAAAGAATTTGAATTTTCCTAATGGAAGTTGGAGAATTCGTCGCGTAGTTAGACCATTCACATATATTCGTGGTTTAGACAAAGGATTTGTAATTTTTTCAATGTTAAGAAAAGGGCCATATATCTTTAAACCTATACATTTAATAGTACTGTTAGCACTCTGTTTGAAACTGTCAGGTTATGGGCTTGGAAGGATTCGAAAAATGGTCATGTTCAATGGAGAATTATACGAACACCCTTCAGGTTATCCAATGGACAGTTTCCATCGGCTAAGACCGTCAGATGGAGAAGGGATCTCGATCTACGGAGGTAGATCCTTCCAAAGATCAAGACATGCAGCAGCGGAAATGAGAGTAAGGGGCATCATAGATCAACGACCCAGATTCAAAACGGAGAAGATCGACGGTGGAGCGTGGGTCCACATGCCGAATATGCGAGGAAATATTTAGATCTGGTATTCACAAAATTGGTCAAAGAGGATAAGCGATGAAAGGTTGACATCAAGGCGAAGCCCGATCGACGGCTTGAGGCGATCTCGCTGGGTAAACATGCGTGGAAGAAAGAGATTTTCCGAATCGATAAATGAATTAAAGAGCAGAGATATCTGACAGAGGAAACAAGAGTCATTGCAAATCCATGGTCATGGATGATTTCGCAGCTTGAACTAGCACAGATAAAGTCGTGATTTTGAATCACGAAAAGGAGGTATTGGTTGCAGAGATCAATGGTCACAATGAAGGGTTGGGATTGATCAACGGACATGGAGGATTCCACAACTTGAAAGTGCTCGCTCGATTAGACAAGGGAAGATGGGCTAAATGTTAACGTGCACACGATCGGATGGTGTGAATGAAGGAAGGTTGCAGATCATGGACCTGTATTAGTTCCACGGAGGAAAATTACACGGATGTTAACCCTGGGTCCCATTGATTGAAATCCTACACATAGAGGGCTCGGATCGAGAGAAGAAGTTGATCTACAGTGCATGTAATGAGAGAAACTCGATCATTAAAGATTGTATTTTTTGGGGGCTGTAAAAGAGAGCTACGTGGAACCAAAGGATTTGTTGTTCTGAGTCTCGAGATCGGCGGACTACCTGACTGCATGAGAAGCGCTAGCATAGACAGAATCTCCATGTGGCCATGATACAAAGAGGACAACCTCACGTACAAGCTGACAAATAATCATGCCCCTCGAATCCATTTGTGATAGGCTTGGGTTGAAGATCGTGTCCAAGGTCACCAGCCTTCCTAGCACCAGAGGTCTAGCACATGGATTGCGTAGAAAAAAATAGTGGGGGATCATGGAGTTCAGGTTTTTGAAATGATGAATCTGGCCTCTACACGAAGCAAAGAGACGCAACGAGCTGAATCCACTCAAACACCACCATCACTGTAAGAAAAAGGGCAAGAAAGGTCAAATCCGAATGCCTTGAAACAACTGGGCAGCCACGCGGGAAAGTGCTTAAAGTCTTACCCATGGCCGATAAGATAATTGAACCTCAAAAGAGACGGTTTGAATGGATTTTACATGAGGTGAGAAGATCCTCGCCCATGTGTCATGCATGCTATTGTTATTATGACCAGTGTTCAAGTGTACCGCCATGTTGGTGAACTATCTCCAGATAGATCTAGCTCTCCTTATATAACACCACCTTCTGAAGCTATTGAAGCATGGAAATGGTTAGATACTGAGAGGAAGACCAAAAAAGGTGAATTACGTGAAGTTGAGTTTTCTTGCAAACAAAAATGGCCATGTGGTTCGAGAAGATAGTTTTTCAGGGGGTACTGATGGTTGGCGAACATAAAATTATGTTCCTTTGTCATCTTGGTTATCCATAACAGGAAACCCCCATCCACCGGGGCATAGATGTTAAACACTTAGAGAGATTCACCTACTTCCAGACGGCCTTGCCTGCGGCTGCACTATGCATGGGTTTTTACATCCTTGCGACGTCCCTTTGTCACCTCCAGTTGGAGTCGTGGCCTCCAAAGTCCCAACACACAATGGTGGCTACTCCATTGGATGCAATGCTCAGGCTAGGACAGTATAATTTCGAAGCCTTCATCACCGCCCCTGTAATCCCTACTTACCAACTTTACCGGGGGCGAGGAGGAGGTCAAACACACACCCAGTTGTGTGCCCCGCAGGAGAACCCTCCTCATCGGAGGTGAGGAGTAGTACAAGAATAATAAACCTCTCCGGAGGCTTATCATCATCAAACGCATGGCCACCCTTTTTCTAGTCCCATTCTATAACAATGTTACCAGATTGAAGGGGAGCTAGGAAAATGGTTGAGCACCGGAGCATGGGTTTTCTTGTCGACCTTTGAGCACCGTGGTTTGGAAAAGGCGGGTCGGTCAAAGGAGGTAGAAAGACACATCAACATAAGTCCAAGTCAGCGAAAACCACTAGCAAGCGATATAAATGATCGTTTTCACACCAAGTACCTGAATAAAGAAAACTCTACGTTGTCAAACCAATTACCATGTGCGACAGCTCCATGATGTTTGTTAATATTTGTGCATCGTGGCAATAGTACCACACTCTAAACTATTAGTATCTGATTGTTTCTAAAAACAGTTTCCAGGTTCTATTTCGAGGATTAGTCTCAGGTCTAAGATAGTATAAATATACTCCCGGTAGAGGGAGATAAGGGTTGGTTGGGAAACTTTCAAGGGCTGAGGATCTCCATTGTAATTTGTTTTTGGCTTTCCATGATATGAATAAAATTGCAGAGGAATGATAATTTTTCATGGCAGAGATTCCTGCATTGTCTTGTCTTTCAATATGTAATTCCCTTACGTGAATGTTTATCCTGTTTTTCATTCTAGTTTGTTATTTGCTTTCATGTTTAGACAGTAGTGTATAAGGCCCAGAATTCATCATGTATGCTCTCGGCCCTTTGTTTCAAACATTTCTAAACAATTTCTTCTAAAGTCATGCAAAATTCATCCTTTAAATGCTCTGCATGATGGGCTGCTTCCTCTCATCCACTAGTCACATGCTAAATATCTCCTGATTGAAAGATGGACGGCTACCTTGCCTATGTCTGTAAATTTCCATGATTCTTTACCTCCTACAACACGTTACATACCTGGACCGTTGACTCCATTTCCTAATGGTCCCGCTCTCTGATTATCCCACCTACACATTATAACAACATACCTATCCCATTTAGGAATCTGACCTCCAGACTGTTCTCGATTGAATATCTTGCGTGAGCAAATTTGGTAAGTAAATGAGAGATACCTCTTTGACTATGTTGGGCCATAAGCACAGTCTAAAGTGGTTCTGTTGTTACCTAGGAACGAGCCTTGCACAACCTTTGGTTCAATTCCAGTGCTAACAAGTACTTCTCATCAAATATATATTGAATATGCTTGCTTGCTTGAATACTCCTATGATGTGCTTGCTTGACCTATTATGATCAAATAGTAAACTCAAGGATTTGGCATGCAATGAAACTACTGCAAAACACTTAGAATTATCTACTCAATATGATTTTGAAGCCTTTTCCAAAGAAACCAGCAAACGAGGGAATGTTATTCTATGAATGGCTAGATCTCTACAATGGGTCCACGTATTGCCGATCCACATGATACAAGCCCATATGATGGAATTTCACAATAAACATTGCATAAGGTGGCCTACAATAGATTAGGAGGCTATAAAGAGCTCCTATTTGCTATCTTTCCCATAAATGTTTTTGAAAGAACCACATGGACAGAATCCATAGGCAATTTTTTATAATGTTCATGTGGTTGTGGCCATTGCCTCCATTGAAGAATAGCTATAAGCTTGAGCTCTTGAATATAGCTTTTGAATCCTTAATTACTTTGGCCAATATTCAATGACTATCTTTATGTGCCCTCTTCTACTACTGAGAAAATACTATATTTGTGTGCCCTCTTCTTCTACTGAGAAAATACGACATTAGCTGAAATTTCTATTAAATAACGTTACAAAAAGTTGTAAAATCAAAACATATGTATCTCGTTAAATGGTATGCATTTCAATTTTAAAAAGCATTTGTTGCATCGACTATAGTGTTGAAGAAGTGTGCTACTTGAGAACGTATCTCTCTTATTGAGCCAAATTCATATATTCATATGTGTTTAACTACACGACGTTTTAAGTCAATTTAACAAAAAATTCAGTTGAAATTTAGAAACAATTTGAATTTGAATTTCCCCAATGAGAGTTGGAGAATTCGTCACGTAGTTAGGCAATTCACAAATATTCATGGTTTAGACAAAGGATTTTCAATTATTTCAATGTTAAGAAAGCGGGCATGTTATCTTTAAACCTATACATTGAATAGTACTTCTCAACAAAATATATATTGAATATGCGTGCTTTCTTGAATACTCTTATGATGAGCTTGTTTGACCTGTTATGATCAAATAATAAACTCAAGGCTTTAGCACTCGATGAAACTACTACAAAATCTTAGAATTATCTACTCAATATGATTTTGAATCATTTTCCAAGGAAACCGGCATATGATGGAATGTTATTGTATGAATGGATAGATCTCTATACAATGGGTCCACATAATGTCAATCCACATGCTACAAGACCATAGGATGGAAGCTCACAATAAATACTGCATAAGGTGGCCTATAATAGATTAGGAGGGTATAAAGAGTTATTATTTGCTATCTTGCCCATAATTGTTCTGAAAGAACCACATGGACAAAGTCTGTAGGCCATTTTTTTATGATGTTGTGGTTGTGGCCATTGCCTCCATTGAATAAGAGCTATAAGCTTGAGCTTTTGAATCCTCAATTACTTCGGGTTTTGTTTGTGGGATAATTTGCATTGTTGTTTTTATTTACTTCATATTGCACTCTCCATTAGGTAATTTAGTCTTTTGTTAAGAAAATAAAAATTATATTATGTTGCTTGCAAATTTAGTCCTTAAATATATGGTTCCAAATATTTTGTTGTGTGAATGTAGGTAGAATTTGAACTTGAAAATTAAAATTTCACAAAATATGGCCAATTATGACTTAAAATTTAGTTGTAGTGTTCCATAACTAATGTTGTGTCTCCTATTTGTGATTCTAATATTTGATAAAATTGCAAGTAGCACTAATAAGGGTCTCTCCTTTTTACAGTTGATAGGTGGTTTTTTGTTTCAAGTGGGCTTCATAGACAATATAAAGTCCATGTTTTCTCCTACGAGGGAGGGGTAGTTTTGGGATGATCTGAATAGCTGAGGTTATTTTGCTATGAATGTATGTGGAAATTATACTGATAAATTCACTCTGAGAAGAGATAGTAGTAGAATGCAAATTTATCTTTCATATATAATATATAGTTTGCTTGCTTACAAAAGAAAACTTAATTAAATCAAAGAGATAGTTAACTAGCTCTGAAACTATCTAATTTAGCAATCCAATTCCTTAGAAGCTCCCTAAATCAGTCAAGTGTGAGTGCAAGCTAGGATTTATCCTCCTATCCAACTAGGTGCTTATCTTGTAGGAAACCGATGTGTTTCTTATCCCTCTGTGCCCGATTCCTATAACAACAACATCATCTACCTAGTAACCTTTTAGAATTCCTTCATAATAGTTCTCAACTAAAGCTCAATGTTACAATTCAATATCCCCCTCTTAATGTTTTTCCCTTCCAAAATCCTTAACCCTTCTAAAAAAGAGGCCAACTCCTAATCCTTCTCCAAAGTTGTCCTTTATGCCTTCTCCCACACCCTTCCTAGCCTTCAAAGTAGAGCGGTTGCCACCTTTCCAAGGAAAGTCCCATAATAATAAAATAATACCGCCTTTCTTGAAATCCTACCCACAACTAATAACACTAACTTTTCACCTAATTAGGTTAAAAATCAAATCAACACGAAATCAATCTTCTAATTAAATGAACCTAATTAAATCCTAAATAAAATGTAACTTCATTCTATGATAAAGCATCAATTAAATCCTAAATGAAAGGTAACTTATATGAAAACCAATAAACTTCTTACCACGACCAATCTTTAATATCATTAATTAACAACTAATGTATTTTTAATGCAATACCAGTGCACATGTGCAAGGTATGTATGTGTAGCTACCAGACACTTTGTACCGATAACGACAATCACTACCTCTCATGCATAGTTCTTGTATGTTCACAACACAACATACAAGACAATGAATTAAGTAAATACACCATTCAATAATCTTTACTAATTCACATTAATTCAATATGAATTGAACTTTACACTAAGGTTGCCATAAATGGACTAGGAAGGTATTCTAAACACTGTACAAACCATGTAGAAAACCAATGTGGCATATCCAATTCCCAAATAGCACTCTTAACTAACTTTGAACCACCCCTCCTCCCTAGCCTACTTCAATCTTCCACATCATATTCTCTCCTCTATTGTGAAACACTAATGCATTGACTATATTGGTTTAAATATAAATATATCCCACAAGTAGAATTGTTTCCTACATCCACCTAACTTCCCTAGTAAGCGTGCAACCGATAGTCGTCATCACACATCCAGGGGTGAGTGGATTAACATGGGCCTCCCTGGGCTCAAGGTTTTGAAGGATAAATAGTGGGTAATACATCCACCCCTCGTGATAGAATTAGCATCAACACCCTATTATTAACCATACATGGTTTTTGTTATTGTTTAAAGGTACAACATCAATTGACCAATTTGGGAAACTATGCTTCCTATCAAATTTGCACTTGCTCACATATCATAGAAATGTATCAACCCAATAATTAAATCATGAATTAATTCTTTGTAGCAAACATTTTCTCTTTCAATGTCAACAACATCAATGTTTGATCCAGGAGGATCTCCAAATCGATCAAAATGTAAGTCTTCAAAGGAGAAAAAAAACTTACGAAAGCATAGAGCTCATCAATAAGTTTTCGCCAATGTTTGTTTAGTGTGAAACGACCTCTCGAGGTGAAAGTTATTGAGTTTGGAAAACACGACAAAGGTAAAAATGAAGCAGAAAAAGGAAAAAAGCGGGGCCACATGGGAGCACCACAGGGTGCCACGTGGTCAAGGTGATGACATGGCAGTATTGAGGTGGACCAATCAAGGTATGTCATGCGGCATCCCTGTTGGCAATTGGTTGAACCATTTTGCAAAATTTATGGAGTCGGGGAGGATCAAACCCCCAACCTCCACTACACAAACGTCTCCATAAACTATGTTGTCCAGGATCCCCGACAATGTTTCTTAATCATATAGGGGATAACTTGTATATAAAGTTTATGGGTTGTTCGTTTGGAAAAAGAGGCGGGACCAAGGGATTATCCTTCGATCCCATTGTTAACACTGAGGCCTAAGTGTAATGGAAACCATGTTATATGCCAAAATAACTGGTGGAACAAGCCAACACAAACCACAACACATCAAACGCCAATGTATATGTCAAATGCCATCTATTTACTTCTTACGAGTTATGAGATTATTGATAAATGTAAACAGTTTAAATCTCTTGTACAAAACAAGATAAATAAAAAATATAAAGGTGTTGAGGACATATAACAGTGGAGATTTTTATGGAATGAGTTCGAATAATCCTATAAGTGTTGAATATCAAGGTAAAATATTACTATGTGTTGATGAAATTGTCATTGATGCCAACATGGACTTGTTGTGGCCCCACAGGATGTCATTGATGCCACCAAGTCCCACCTGCGGTGCCTAGACCCCTTACAGAGTGGGTTTGCACCTTGCAGTACCTCAGATCCCTTACAGAGTGGGTTTGTGCCTTGAAGCACCTTGTACCCAGTTGACAAGGTCCTTGTACCTACAAGCTGGATCTTGATGCCACCACCTTCCTGAAGATGTTGAAGACTCTGCTGATGGTGTTGAAGACCCTGGAGATGGTCCTGAAGCCTTTATGGTCGATAGAGAATCCCTAGATGGTTGGAGAAGCATTAATGACCCATTTTGTGGTCATTCATGCTCTACTGGTGTCATGGTACCCCAGGAGAAGGTCTGGCAACCCCACAGGTGATGTCAATATGGATCTTGATCCTTCGAGGTCTCCTAGTGTGGGTGAAGTGATTGAAGAAGCCACTTAGTGGTTTGATGACCTTGCAACCTTTGTTGGGGTCATGGAGCTCTTGTATGATGATGAAGACCCTACATGGTCTTTGACATGCTATGGAACCCATGAACATGTCCTTGGTATGATGAAGAAGCCCATGAAGACTTGGAACCCCTGATGAAGACCTAGATGCCCTTGCAAAGGTCATGAAGTCCATTGCTTGTTGCTTGCATGATGACATGATGAAGGCACCCATACAAATGTGGGGAACACACTTGCTTGCACTTGATGATGGTGTGAAGGTGGTGAGTGTGGGACATGACATCATTGATGCCTTAATGAGGTGGAGGATACCCTTAAATGTGGTAATGACTTATGGACAAATGGTAAGAAGGCTCACCATTAAAATGGATGTCTTTTTGACAAATTAAAATTAAAATTATAATATAATAAAAATATAAAATCAAAATAAATCTTACCTTCCTTACCATGAACTCTACCCCATTTCAAAATACAAGTTCAAATCAAAATAAATAAAAATAAAAATCATTTTTTACAAGTCGGATAAAAAAAAATAGTATAAATACCCTATCAACGATTTCATTTTTTGATGTGATATTCGGAGATAGCTCTGTGATTTTTCGGGTGTATTTGACTGAGGAAATTTGGATGGAGCAGTCCACTGTGGAAAACGCAGCAGCAGATTTTTTTTTGGTCTAATATATTTTTACTAAGGCAGCAGCAATCTGTGATTTTTCGATGTCACTGTTAAGGAGCAGCATTATGTGGTAGGAGCAGTGAAGTTTGTTGAACACTCCCAAATTCTTTGGAGCAGCAGAATTTTTTTTGTTTTATTTTATTTTTTTCTATGTGACAGTCCAAGGGTTGAAGACCCTTGCTGGTGGTTAGGCTGCTACAGCCTTGCTAAAGGTTATGGACAGCAGCAGAAGGCTACTACATCAACCCGCAAGGATGGTTTAGGGCAGCAATCAAATGAATCTTTGTTTTGGCAGTAGTAACCTGAAATGATGAAGGAACAATCCCAAATGTCTGAAGATGACAACCCTATGATGATGATTACTGTTGTTCTTCTTTACCATGATTGACGGTTAAACCAAGTCCTTTTCAAAGGTATTATGTGTTTGTGTGACAACAAAGATGAACAACCACAAAAGGTATGTAATGAGTTATGATGCCCTAGTTCCAGTGCATTGACAAAGCACACAAACAGAAATAAAGGTATGTATAACATTAATGTATGCACATTGATGATACATACCATGATATGTAGACAAATGAAGTGTATACATTGGCAATGTATATATACAGTAACATAGTGATGCATGTATGATGATAATGTGATGAGATATCAAGAAGTCATTTTTTACAGTCTGGCTTAGAGCATTCTCAGTGTTAGATAAATAGTGAAATGAGGACACTTCTAAGGATGAATTGATGTCAAGTTTGATCCAATATTGAAGGCCTTTTTCACACTACTCAACAGCAGCAGAGATCCAAGCAAGTATAAAATGATGATACATATCTGTGAATTGTGTTTACAGTATGAAGTGAACCACATACATTGGTAAATATCTGTTGATGTAATTGTAACTTCGGAATGTAGTCACTTATGTATCTTATGTATTGTACCCCGATGTTTATTTCGGGATGTGTCTGTAATGTAATTGAGTCATGCCATGCCCTGATGTTCTGATCGGGAGTTTCTATAATGTAAACGAGTCATGACAAGTCATTGTGGGTAGCCCTCCTATTGGTCAAGGGTTAAAGTCCCCGCTATTCTGGGGCACTAGGGTTGTTAGACTCACCTAATGAAGTCGGCCCTAGTAGGGTTTTGTCAAGTCGGGAATTAGTATAAATAGAGAGCTAGCCTCTCTATTTATCATACACTCACTCACACTTAGTTGTAGCGCATAGCTGAGGAAGAAGAAGACGTTGGGGCTAGGAAGAAAGAGGTTACTGTTGTCGGGAGATCATCTTACTGTTTTGGGGTTTTACTTTTGGTGCTGATTCTATCTCTGAGGAAGTTGTGGGGTTTTCTCCATTTATGGTTTCCCCGAGGAAAAACATTGTGTTCATTGTCTCTTGTGTTTGATTGTTGTGCTTGTTATTCTCTCAGTTAAAGATCCTAATATAATGCTATCTTAATGTTAAAAATCTAACACGGTATCAGAGTTAACCTGAGAAGAAGACACTTTGCAGCTGCGGGAACTAGGGCTTCCTACTTTGTGGATCTCTCTCCACAGATTTTCAGCAAAAGAAGGTTGGATTAACTCTCCTCCCTAGGGCACATCTTTCTGTCGAAGCAGAATCCAATTCTGAGGTTTTTCAGTTTTGGACCCGACACTGCTACCGGAAATTAGGGCTTTTCATAGAAGTGGAATTTTTTAGTGAGCCCAAGCCTGGATTGAGCTCCTCCTCAAAATCGAAGTTTAGAGATCAAGATCAAAGCATTTGGTTGGACAAAACTCTGGAAAAGCAAAACCCTAATCTGTTCCTGAACCAACACTGCAGAATTTCAGCTCCAAATCCAGATCCGACATCTTGACCTGGTAAGATATAAATATTTTGTATTTCCATTTGAGGTTCTCAGTTAAGATGTCTCATCATACCAAGCTTGATGAAAATCTTGAGGGAGCTGATAACTTCCGAGCCTGGAAGTATAGGATCTCCCTGGTCCTAGAAGAAAATGAGTTGGACTCCTACATCAATGAGGAGGTTCCAGTTCCAGAGGGAGATGAGGCTAATGCCTTACACAAGAAGAAGTTGGTTATTGAAAAAAGGATTATTGCTGATTCAATCGAGGATCCCCTCATACCATAGGTCCTCCCTAAAGACACCTAAAGCTATGTTTGATGTCCTAACCAAATTGTTTGAAGGAAAGAACATAAACATGAAAATGACTTTGAGGAACCAATTGAACAATGTGAAGATTCAGAATGTAGAGACCATCGAGTCTTACTTCACAAGAGTATCTCAGATCAAGGAACAACTAGAAGTAGTAGATGAAGAAGTGGAAAATGCAGAGATTGTAATGACAACCTTGAATGGTCTCCCTAGATCATGGTACTCCTTTATTCAAGGAATCTGTGCCAAAAAGAAGTTAGTCAAGTTTAGCAGACTTTGGGAAGAATGCTCACAAGAAGAAGCTCGGATAGTAGCTCGAGAAGAAAAGATGGGAAGTAAAGATCAACCTCTCATAGTTCAATCCAAGAAACCTAGAAGGGACCATCATCATCATCATTCTAAAGGTAAGCAATCTTCCTACAAGAAATCTCAACTCAGATGTTATACTGGTGATGAAACAGGGCACTTTTCCAGAGATTGTCCTAGAAACAAAAGAAATTCTCACAAGAAGAAAAACAACAAGAGAAAACATCATGCTCATGCTGCAGAAGATGATGAACCTTCCTTAAAGAGAAACAAGCAAGAAAGTGATGATTCCTCAAGTGATGAAGAATATGTTTTAATTTTCGCTCTCACGGGAAACATCACACATGGAACCAATGATTGGCTTATAGACAGTGGGGCTTCCAAACATATGACGAGATTCAAAGAGTCTTTTGTGAGACTATCAAAACATGAATCACCTCAGAAGGTGAAGCTCGGAGATGACTACTAGTATAGAATAAAAGGTAGTGGGGAATCCTCCTATAAGCTAGACTCTGGAAAGTCTATGACAATGAAGGAAGTATTGTTTGTATCAGGACTCAAGAAGAAAGTCCTCTCCATATATGCATTAGATGCAAAATGCATGAGGGTTGCATTTGTAGATGGCCAAGTTCTCATGTGGCCAAAAGGAAAGACTATTAATGATGCAGTAGTGATTGGGGAACAAGAAGGAGGTCTATACAAATTAAAGGGCCATCCAAAACAAGCCTTGGTCCATGACACAGTAGAACCAAATGAACTTTGGCATAGAAGGATTGCACATGTGCATTACAGAACACTACCACTTGCAAGCAAAACTGTTGAAGGTCTTCCAGAAATTCAAGAAAAACATGATGGAGTTTGCAAAGGATGTGCGAAAGGAAAGAATACAAAGAAGACATTTCCAAGTAGCGAGAGCAAGGCAAAAGGAATATTGGAAATCATCCACTTTGATGTATGCGGACCAATGTCATCAAGTTCACTAAGCGGGTATGTATACTATGTTTTTTTCATTAATGACTTTTCTAGGAAGACATGGATTTACTTCATGAAGAACAAAGATGAAGTTTTCAGTAAGTTCAAGGAATTCAAAGCCTTGATCGAAAACCACACTGAAAAGAAGATTAAGACCTTTCGATCGGATAATGGCAAAGAATTCACATCAAATGAATTCAAAGAGCTATGCAAAGACTCAGAGATTAATAGGGAGTTGTCCACTCCATACAATCCACAATAGAATGGGATTGCAGAAAGGAAGAACATAACTATCATGGAAGCTGCAAGAGATATGCTTCATGATCAAGATCTTCCCATGCATTTATGGGCAGAGGCTGCCAGAACAACGATGTATGTACAGAACTGTATTCCACATAGAGTACTCGAGAACAAGACTCCTGAAAAAGTCTTTTCTGGCAAGAAACCAGAAGTCAGCCATCTGAGAATATTCGACTGTCGAGTGTACATACACATTCCAAAAGTGAAGGGGACAAAATTAGATCCTTCAAGAAACAAGGGTATATTTGTGGGATACTCTGAAAGCTCGAAGGCTTACAGAATATAATTCCCAGGATTCAAGAAGATCGACATCAGCAGAGATGTGACATTTTATGAAGACTCAGCTTACAACAAATCCAGAAAAAGACCTGTTGAAGAACTTGAAGAACCAGAAGCACCCATAATTCATGATACAACCATGAACAAAGAAACTCAAGAAGAAGATTGTGAATTTGAAGAACCCCAAGAACCTGTAGATCCACCTCAAGAGAAGAATACTCATAAGAGGAAACCTGCTTGGGTACGAGAAGCTATCACAAGTGGAGAAAAATATGGGGCTCCAGAAGAGAATCACGGAGAAAGAAAGAGGACAAGGTCCTGCTCCGGATATGTAGCATTATTATGTGATTCCATCGATAAAGAACCTTCCAACTATGAAGAAGTGGCAGAATGGAAAGAATGGAAGGATGCTATGATCGAAGAGTATCAATTGATCATGAAGAATGATGTTTGGGATGTTGTCCCAAGACCAGAAAGGAAGTCTGTTGTAACTTCCAAATGGATCTACAATATCAAGCATGTTGTAGATGGTAGCATAGAAAAATATAAAGCGAGATTTGTTGCTCGTGGATTCTCCCAGAAAGAAGGAATAGATTATGAAGAAACTTTTGCACCTGTAGCCAGATACGCTTCCATCATATCAGTACTTTCTCTGGCTACAGTAATGAAATGGAAGATACACCAGATGGATGTCAATACTACTTTCTTGAATGGTGTAGTGGAAGAGGAAGTGTATGTGGAGCAGCCACTCGGTTTTGAGACACATGACAGGGAGTCTCATGTGTGTAGATTGAAGAAAGCCCTGTACGGTTTGAAACAGGCACCCAGGACATGGTATGGCAGAATTGACAGCTTTCTATCCATTTTGGGCTTTACCAAGAGTAAAGCAAATTCCAACGTTTACTACAAGGTTGAAGATGGTAACCCAATGATGCTCCTACTATAAGTAGATGATCTTTTTGTAACAGGTATGGATGGGTTGATTGTTGATACGAAGAGGAAGCTTGCTGCTAAGTTTGAAATGAAGGACTTGGGTATGATGCATTATTTTCTGGGCATGGAGGTGTGGCATAATACAGATGGAATTTCCCTGGGATAAGGGAAATATACGGTACAGATCCTGAAGAGATTCGGGATGATGGACTACAAGGCCATGACCACACCTATGGCATCAAACCTGAAGCTATTGAGTGATGCTTCATCGGAAGTGGTTGAAGCTACAATGGATCGTCAGATGATTGGGTCCTTGATGTACCTGACAAACACAAGACCAGATATTTGCTTTGATGTAAACACCTTGAGCTAGTTCTTGACAGATACGAGACATGTTCACTTGATTGCTGCAAAGCATATTCTGAGGTACCTGACGGGTACAGTTGATTATGGGCTCAAGTATGAGGCGAGTCAGAAGATTAACCTGGAGGGTTATGTTGATTCAGATTGGGTAGGCAGTGCCATCAATAGGAAGAGCACTTAAGGGTGTTGCTTCAGTATGGGATCAGGTGTGATCTCTTGGTTTAGCAGGAAGCAATCTTGTGTGGCACTGAGTACAGCTGAAGCAGAGTATGTCATAGCTTGTTCAGCTAGTTGTGAGGCAGTATGGCTAAGGAAGCTACTGTCTGATTTATTTGATCTCCAGTTGGATGCTACTTGTATATATTGCGACAACCAAAGTTGGGTGAAGTTGTCTGAGAACCATGTGTTCCATGACAAGTCGAAGCATATCGAGATCAAGTATCACTATATCAGGGATATGGTGCAGAGGGGAGCAGTGAAGCTCCAGTATGTTGCGATGGACAAACAGATAGCTGATGTGTTGATGAAGCCATTGGCCAGAGTGAAGTTTGAGTACTTCAGGGAGAAGCTTGGTGTTCTCCAGATTGAGGTTCCTTCCGAGGGGAAGTGATGAGTTTATGAGCCATTCTGACATGGTGAGAGGATTGGTTCCTTCCATGGTCAGATGTAAGGGTTGAGCCATTTTGTCATGGTGAGAGGATTGGTTCCTTCCATGTTATATATGAGTGCTGAGCCATTCTAATATGACGGTAGGATTGGTTCCTGTCAAAACCCAAAATTTTCCGAAAAATTTAAAAATTTTAATTTACATAATTTTAACATAAAAGCAGTTAACTAATCATTTAATTAGATAAAGGTTAACAGCTTATTATTAGAATTCATCTGTTATTTGCATAGATTGATAGAACAAATCTTTTCAGTTTACTGACTTGTTTCTTTTTGCGAACATAAGGTGGGGCTGTCATGAAAAACTGGGCTTACTTAGCTTTCGAGCTAATGCAGAAAGTTTCTTCTGTCCTTACATATTACAGGTAAGAAGATTGGCTGCTGCAAGTAAAATTTCTAAAGTCTTATGTACAAGTTTGTTTGCAATTCAAAGTTCAGTAAGACATTAATGGCTAAGCACGTATCAATGCTTACTGAGGTAAAATCCATTATCTGTTCCTCATTCTAGTAGAGGTAGAAATATAGTTCTTAAGATTACTGAACTGTCTGATATCTATTATAGTTGTCCGTGTCAATAGATCTTTAAATAAGATTGTTTACAAGTAGAAAACGAAAATCAAAAGTTTAAGTTTAAGAAGACACAAATACTCTTACTTCGTAAAGTGTATGAATAAAGGGTTTAAAATTTACTGCTTCTAAAATTCTAACTATACACTGATAGGGATATACTCATGCTGATGCACCAGGTATTATTTACATTACCACTGATTCAACACATACTTAAGCTTATCTTAGGTCTGATGGATAGCCTACTGTAAACTAGTTATCATTCTAACCATTAAAAGAATGTACAACATAAAAGTTTCAAGGTCTAACCATTACGTTGATAAACTTTCTCTTAAATGGCTTCACCTCCATATGTGATAAATTTTAAGTTAAGGACATTTATTCCAGATGATGCATTCATCAAAATGTTTAGTTGCTAATTCCTCTTGTAAGCATTCAAACTTAGATGAATAAGGCAAGACCATAACGGTTGACATTATAACACAATAGTTACCATGGTTGAATCTATAACCTCTTTAAAGTCAACCATTAGTATACTCTCTAAATATAATATAAGTGTTGGTGGAATACTTGTAAAAATAATATTCTTACTTAACCATAAGTATTAAACCTCCCTCCTATAATCATGTTACAAACTTATTCTATTAAGACTGTACAGTGTTAAATGACAAAGTAGTCATTCACCTGGATGAACAGGTCATAATCAAGTCCATGACAACTTAAGTTTATAGACTCACTCTAAAGATAATTTTTAAAATATTTACCTTAGACAATTCAAGTTTGTATACAAGATGATGTTATTGCACTACTCCTTAAATCGAATGTTTATTAAACAAATTGTCATATTACAAGGTTCCTTGCCATATAGTTGGCTGTACCCACGATGAACCTAGTGTTATCATTTGATTGCATCCCATGGGTGATAATATATTATAACGTATTGCAATAATTTGTTAAACCTTGCATCGGTGGTAAGTTTCCACGACAAAGTTTACGTATTAACCTAACACTTGTTATAATGTTCCAATAATAGGTTGACTCGGCCGGGACTAAGGTATAACCTTGGAGACAGCCGAAGATTGTCAACACTAGATCCTCATGATTAGCTCAACGAAACTATAGAAAACAAACCCACCGTGGCAAATTATTTGCATGGCGACGTAGCTTTGTTTGGGCCATGCATTGCAGGTTTTAAAAGAGTCTTCCCCAAGACCTAGCTCATTATCCTCCTTCGCCTTCGGGCACTGGTCCATCTTCTGTGAGAGAAAACCCGCCGCTCCGTCACCTGTGTAGTGCTGCGACTGTCTATGGCTCCTCCTCCCTGGTTAACTTGCCCCATTGCACCAACATGAAGGCCGTCTCATGGTGCTTCTGCTCATCATGCGTTACTCGTTCTCTTGTTTGCTTTTTCGCTGCGTCCACTGTTTAAACTCGAGCCCTTGACTGTGTCAGTCCTTACCATTCACCTTCAGTTTTTCCAGCGAGACTGGTTCCTCCTTTCGGAGTGTTATGGTTTGAGATTCACCGTTACTGTGCGTTGTTGGAAGGTGCAACAGCTCGGCTTTAGGGTTTTTCCTACTCCTTCAGTCATATGATTCGAGGGTTTCCTGCTGTCAGAGATTCACGAGTGTTGTAACACCATTTCTTTGCAATTGAATGGCAGACTCCTTGCTCGTGCTATTCGCTGGTCGCTGCATTACTGTTTATGACTTTCCATTGCTAAGGTAAAAGAATTATTCGTTTTCTTTTAATGATAATGCCAATTTCTTGTATATACATCTCTTTGCTTTTTAATATAAATTTAACAGTCGAACTTATGTTTGTTTTGCAGATATGATTTGCCTCCCTTCTTTGTCTGCACAAGGAGTACGCGGTTGCGGCGATAAGGGGCCACGGTAAGCCCTGGTTTCTCCATGGCTCATCCACCTTATGTAAACCCTTATGGGGTAATGAGGGATTGGTCGTTGCGGCCTGTTAGACCCTCATGGCTTTTGGTTGTTTGCTCGTTGTTTAACACCGTTTGGTTAAGACCCTAGCTCTAATGCAGGGCTCTCCGGCTTTGGCCGTGAGTGTAAATTTTTGTTTTGTAAATATTACTGTGCTTATATTAAAAGAACAGGTTATAAGCCTTCATGTGTAAATTCTCAGTACGGCCGTGGGTTAATATTACAGCACTGGGTTTTACAGTCATTACTTTTGTATATTTTGAATGAATAGGCTTTTTACCCTAAGTTATTATATAAGTATTAATTACTGTAATCCTTTTCTGCATTCCTTCCTTGCTTACATTATTGAAATTTCGAATGCTTACTTATTTTTAATTTAAAACTACGACTGTGAGTAAGATACTGTTAGTTCCACCGTTTGTTGATTTATTCGTATAAATTG
>LPNX011217286.1:351698-388642 GCA_001517045.1 Pseudotsuga menziesii | reverse complement strand
TTTACAAAATTGGGGTATGTGACATACACACCCCCTTAAAATGTAACATCGTCCTCGATGTTACTTATTCTTCATCCTCTGCAACCTCCTAGAACAGATTCGGATATGCTTCCCACATCTTACTTTCCAGTTCCCAGGTAGCTTCTTCAGGACTAAGGTGCTTCCATTGCACCTTCAACTGTCCAATTGTGCGGTTCCGCAGAGTAATTTCCCTCCTCCCGAGAATACAGTCCGGTTCCACCAGAACTTCTCCTTCTGGTTCCACCTATACAATATTCCAATCAATCACATGAGTAGCATCATGAAATACTTTTCGAAACAGAAATATGAAAAACATTATGCACTTTCAAGTTAGGTGGTAATGCTAGCTGATATGCAACTTGACCAATTCTGGATAAAATTTCAAACGGACCACAGTAACGTGGTGCTAGTTTTTCACAACTCCCCAATCTTAGGGAGCTTTTCTTTGGTCTTACCTTTATAAACATGTGCTCACCCACTTGAAACTCTTTGAGAGTTCTTTTCAAATCTGCTTGGCTCTTTTGCCGATCCTGTGCTACCTTCAAATTTTCCTGCACTTGTTTCACAATCTGTTCCATTTCCTTTAATAATTCAGGTCCTAACACCAATCTATCTACTAGATTATTCCAGGAGATAGGAGTGTTGCATTTACGCCCATACAAAATTTCAAATGGACTAAACTTAGCTGATGAGTGATAGTTATTATTATATGCAAATTCTGCTAAATGCAAGTAGTCCTCCCACTTACCTGGCTGATCCTTAACATACATTCTTAACAGATCTTCCAGCACCTGATTCACTCTTTCAGTCTGTCCGTCCGTCTGAGGATGGAAAGAGGTGCTGAAATTCAGTGTTGTGTTTTATCCCTTAAACAAGGACCTCCAAAAATTCCCTATAAATTTAGGATCCCTGTCTGAAATAATAACCTTAGGTACTCCATGTAACCTAAAAATCTGCTTTAAAAATATATCAGCTATATTGGCAACCTTGTAAGTAGTCTGGACAGGAATGAAATGTGTTGCTTTACTTAACTTGTCAACCACCACCATAATTGAATCATTCTGATTCTGATTTCTGGGCAATCCAGTAATGAAATCCAAGCTAATTACTTCCCATTTCCAACTAGGAATAGGCAAAGGTTGCAGTAAACCAGCTGGATGTTGGTGTTCAGTTTTCACTTGTTGACAATCCAAACATCTAGCTATGTATTCAGCTACTTCAGATTTCATATTAGGCCAGAAATATTCTTTTCTTAACACGGTGACAGTCTTTTGGTAGCCTGGATGTCCTGAGTAAGGTGTTTTATGAACTTCGTCCAGAATCAGCAATTTGACCTTAGGCACATTAGGCACATTAGGCACATACAGTTTGTCCTTAAACAATAAAAATCCATCTTTCTTTAGACTATAACCTTTTATTAAGCTTTCTGTAGGTTCTTCTTTAGCTGTAACTTATAATTTTTTATAAATTTCATCCTGTTTTATCCCTTCTGTCAGCTGTTCATTTAAATCAGAAGCATAAGTGCTGATTGCTGCTGTAAAATTCAGCTTTGCATTTCTTCTTAAAGCATCAGCCACCTTATTTTCTTTTCCTTTTATGTGTTGAATTTCGAAATCATGTTCACTCAAGAAGGCCAACCACCTTGCTTGTCTTGCATTTAAGTTGGGCTGATCTAAAAGGTATTTTAGACCTTTATTATCAGTCATTGAAATAAACTTTCTGCCTATTAAGTGGTGTCGCCACATTTTTAAAGCATGTATAACAGCTGCAAGTTCTAAATCATAAGTTGCATAATTCTTTTCGTGGATTTTTAATTTCCTGGACTCATAGGCAATGACATGCCTGTCTTGAGTCAACACACCGCCTAAACCATCATTACAAGCATCGGTGCATACCACGAAATCCTTATTAGGATTTGCTATTTTTAGAATAGGCGCAATTGTTAATAAAGTTTTTAATTTCTTAAAACTTTCTTCACATTTTGTGTTCCAATCGAATTTCTTGCCTTTCTTTTGCAAGGAAGTGATTGGATTAGCTATTTTTGAAAAGCCTTCAATGAATCTCCGGTAATAACCGGTAATTCCCATGAAGGACCTAACATCTGTCACGTCTTTTGGAACCAGCCAATCTTCGATTGCCTGAATCTTTTCAGGATCAACTGAAATCCCTTCCTTAGTCACTACGTGACCTAAGTACTGGATTTCATCCTTAAAGAAATCACACTTGCTGAACTTTGCAAAAAGTTGTTGCTCTCGCAGCTCTTGCAAAACTATCCGTAAGTGTTCCTTATGTTCCGCTTCATTTTTAGAATAAATTAAGATATCATCGATAAACACGACAAAAAATTTATCTAAGTACTTATGCATTATATTATTCATTAGGCACATAAAGACAGCTGGGGCGTTGGTAAGCCCAAATGGCATTACGACAAATTCGTAATGTCCATACCTTGTCCTAAAGGCTGTCTTGAAAATGTCCTCATCTTAAATCCTTACCTGATGATATCCTAATCTCAGGTCTATCTTTGAGAACACCGTAGCTCCACGTAGTTGATCAAACAGATCATCTATGCGGGGCAACGGATATCTGTTTTTAATGGTCATCTTGTTTAGTTGACGGTAATCTATGCATAGTCGCATAGTTTCGTGTTTCTTTTTGACAAAGATGACTAGTGCTCCCCAAGGGGACACACTAGGTCGAATGTACTTCTTATCTATTAACTCCTTTAGCTGTGATTTTAGTTCATTAAGTTCTAAAATATTCATACGATACGGAGCTTTTGAGCTAGGTACCGCACCTGGCACCAACTCAATAGTGAAATCCAGTTCCCTCCTGGGAGGTAATCCTGGAATTTCCTCTGGAAAGACATCAGTAAATTCATTTAAAACAGGAATATCTTCTATTTTTAACTTATCTTTTTCAGACCTACTTGCCTCATCTATAATGGTTACAGCATAGGCCTTACACCCTTTCCTGACTGCTCTTTTAAGTTGTAAAGCAGAAATCTGCCTAATTACAGTTTTCCTAGGAATACCTTTAATTATTACTGGTTGTTCATTATTATTTATGCACGTAAAGGTTTTATCAAAACAGTTTAAAACTACCTTGTGCTGCTCTAACCAATCCATACCAATTAGTAAATCATACGAGCCAAGTGGCAGAACATTAAGCTTAACTGTAGTTTTAAAATCATTCATAAGTAAGGCACATTCTTTCACATAACATGTTACTTTCCTTTTTTCCCCAGTGGCTAATTGAACTAACCAGGAACTATCAAACTTTTCAATAGTCAAATTACACTTTTCCACTATCTGAGGTGAAACGTAACTAAGACTAGCTCCTGGATCAATTAAAATGGTTACAGGGGTTTGATTAACCATACCTTCCACTTCCACCATGGAAGTCTGATAGTCAGCTTGGCGGTTCTCCAAAGCTGCATTTATTCTGGGCATAGTCCTCGCAAATTCTCCAATGGTCATTTCATCCTGCACGATGTGAATATTGTTGTTTGACTTTTTCCGATTTGGGCAAACCGAGGCATAGTGCGGGCCATTGCATTCCCAGCACTTAACAGGCTCCTTCCTTTCAAAATTTTTAGTGAAATTCCCATGATTGTTTGCAGCTTCCTTGCCTTTAAAATTACTGGAATTATTAGAATTATTAGAATTATTAGAAGCACCATTTCTATTTCCCTGAAAGTTCTTACTGTTTGAATAATTTATGTTCTTATTATTCTTGAAATTCTTCTGAGGTACAAATTCCTTTTTCTTGAACTTAGACTTACTGTTGTTTTTCTTAGCCTTCCAGTTAGCTATGCCTTCTTTCTTCTTGTTCTGTTCAAAACAGAAATTAGCCTTTCGCATGGCTTCCTCCAGAGTCTTCGGGTTATCATACTTGATTCTGTCCTTGATGTGATATGGCAGACAGCTGAGAAACCGCTGCACTTTAGATTTCTCATCGACTAAATAAGGTACATACCTCAACAAGCTTAAGAATTTACTGTTTAGATCCTTCATAGTCATGGATCCTAACTTTAATTCATAAAATTCTTTAGCTCTTTCTTCATAATATTGTTCGGACAGAAATTTCTTCTTGAAGTACCTCTTAAAGGTACTCCAATTCACTTCTTTTTCCTTGATCCCCTTGACTCTTTTCAGATCTTGCCACCATATGTCTGCCTTTCCAGTGAGATTATATATTTCCATTCTTGCCTTCAGCTGATTTGAATAGTTGTATATCTGAAAATATTTATTCATCCCGGATAACCAGGACTCTGCTTCCTCCCCTTTTTTCAGTCTCTCTGTTGAAAGTTGGGGGCTTTATTTTTTTAAACTCCCCGGAAATCTCTTCATATGGTCTATACTTCTTCTTTCTGTCATACAACTCAGCCTCACTATTGTCACTAGTAGTGTGGTAGCTTGGTTGTTCCCTGAACCCTTCAGATGATGAACTGCTTTCAGCTTTAGCCAGTTTCATCTTTTTAGATCCTTTCTGATGGCTAGCTTCCTCAGATTCGGGTCTTTTGTTCCTCCCTTCTGTCTAAAATTTTTCCATCAAGATTTGGTTCAACTCTTCTTGAATCTTCAAAATCCTCTCATTGTCCTTCTTAACTGATTCCATTTCAATCTTCAAATTCTTTATAGTCTGCATCAGCTCTGAAGAATGAGCAGTTACATCTTCTAACATAGGTTCTCTGGACATTTGTCTTGTCTCGGTGTTTGGAGACTCCTCCTCAGCATATTCTCCTAGCTTCTCCATACCTGCCTGTTAGATTCAGAAAAAGAAATTTTCTGTTCTTTACATAAAACAAAATACAGGTTAGTATATTATTTTTACTGTTCTACGGAAACTAGTTGGGCCGCATTGAGGCCTAGTATTTGAACCATGCTCTGATACCACATATCAAAACCCCAAATTTTCTGAAAAATTTAAAATTTTTAATTTACATAATATTAACATAAAAGCAGTTAACTAATCATTTAATTAGATAAAGGTTAACAACTTATTATTAGAATTCATCTGTTATTTGCATAGATTGATAGAACAAATCTTTTCAGTTTACTGACTCGTTTCTTTTTGCGAACATAAGGTGGGGCTGTCATGAAAAACTGGGCTTACTTAGCTTTCGAGCTAATGCAGAAAGTTTCTTCTGTCCTTACAGATTACAGGTAAGAAGATTGGTTGCTGCAAGTAAAATTTCTAAAGTCTTATGTACAAGTTTGTTTGCAATTCAAAGTTCAGTAAGACATTAATGGCTAAGCACATATCAATGCTTACTGAGGTAAAATCCATTATTTGTTCTTAATTCTAGTAGAGGTAGAAATATAGTTCTTAAGATTATTGAACTGTCTGATATCTATTATAGTTGCCAGTGTCAATAGATCTTTAAATAAGATTGTTTACAAGTAGAAAACGAAAATCAAAAGTTTAAGTTTAAGAAGACACAAATACTCTTACTTCGTAAAGTGTATGAATAAGGGGTTTACAATTCACTGCTTCTAAAATTCTAACTATCCACTGATAGGGATATACTCATGCTGATGCACCAGGTCTTATTTACATTACCACTGATTCAACACATACTTAAGCTTATCTTAGGTCTGATGGATAACCTACTGTAAACTAGTTATCATTCTAACCATTAAAAGAATGTACAACATAAAAGTTTCAAGGTCTAACCATTACGTTGATAAACTTTCTCTTAAATGGCTTCACCTCCATCTGTGGTAAATTTTAAGTTAAGGACATTTATTCCAGATGATGCATTCATCAAAATGTTTAGTTGCTAATTCCTCTTGTAAGCATTCAAACTTAGATGAATAAGGCAAGACCATAACGATTGACATTATAACACAATAGTTACCATGGTTGAATCTATAACCTCTTTAAAGTCAACCATTAGTATACTCTCTAAATATAATATAAGTGTTGGTGGAATACTTGTAAAAATAATATTCTTACTTAACCATAAGTATTAAACCTCCCTCCTATAATCATGTTACAAACTTATTCTATTAAGACTGTACAGTGTTAAATGACAAAGTAGTCATTCACCTGGATGAACAGGTCATAATCAAGTCCATGACAACTTAAGTTTATAGACTCACTCTAAAGATAATTTTTATAATCTTTACCTTAGACAATTCAAGTTTGTATACAAGATGATGTTATTGCACTGCTCCTTAAATCGAATGTTTATTAAACAAATTCTCATATTACAAGGTTCCTTGCCATATAGTTGGCTGTACCCACGATGAACCTAGTGTTATCATTTGATTGCATCGCATGGGTGATAATATATTATAACGTATTGTAATAATTTGTTAAACCTTGCATCGATGGTAAGTTTCCACGACAAAGTTTACGTATTAACATAACACTTGTTATAATGTTCCAATAACAGGTTGACTCGGCCGGGACTAAGGTATAACCTTGGAGACATCCGAAGATTGTCAACACTAGATCCTCATGATTAGCTCAATGAAACTATAGAAAACAAACCCACCGTGGCTAATTATTTGCATGGCGACGTGGCTTTGTTTGGGCCATGCATTGCAGGTTTTAAAAGAGTCTTCCCCAAGACCTAGCTCATTATCCTTCTTCGCCTTCGGGCACCGGTCCATCTTCTGTGAGAGAAAACCCGCCGCTCCGTCACCTGTGTAGTGCTGCGACTGTCTATGGCTCCTCCTCCCTGGTTAACTTGCCCCATTGCACCAACGCGAAGGCCGTCTCATGGTGCTTCTACTCATCATGCATTACTCGTTCTCTTGTTTGCTTTTTCACTGCCTCCACTATTTAAACTCGAGCCCTTGACTGTGTCAGTCCTTACCATTCACCTTCAGTTTTTCCAGCGAGAGTGTTTCCTCCTTTCGGAGTGTTATGGTTTGAGCTTCACCGTTACTGTGCGTTGTTGGAAGGTGCAACAACTCGGCTTTAGGGTTTTTCCTACTCCTTCAGTCATATGATTCGAGGGTTTCCTACTATCAGAGATTCACGAGTGTTGTAATGCCATTTCTTTGCAATTGAATGGCAGACTCCTTGCTCGTGCTGTTCGCTGGTCGTTGCATTATTGTTTATGACTTTCCATTGCTAAGGTAAAAGAATTATTCGTTTTCTTTTAATGATAATGCCAATTTCTTGTATATACATCTCTTTGATTTTTAATATAAATTTAACAATCGGACTTATGTTTGTTTTGCAGATATGATCTGCCTCCCTTCTCTGTCTGCATAAGGAGTACGGGGTTGCGGCGATAAGGGGCCACGGTAAGCCCTGGTTTCTCCATGGCTCATCCACCTTGTGTAAACCCTTATGGGGTAATGAGGGATTGGTCGTTGCGGCCTGTTAGACCCTCATCGATTTTGGTTGTTTGCTCGTTGTTTAACACTGTTTGGTTAAGACCCTAGCTCTAATGCAGGGCTCTCCGGCTTTGGCCATGAGTGTAAATTTTTGTTTTGTAAATATTACTGTGTTTATATTAAAAGAACACGCTATAAGCCTTCATGTGTAAATTCTCAGTACGGCCGTGGGTTAATATTACAGCACTGGGTTTTACAGTCATTACTTTTGTATATTCTAAATGAATAGGGTTTTTACCCTAAGTTATTATATAAGTATTAATTACTGTAATCCTTTTCTGCATTCCTTCCTTGCTTACATTATTGAAATTTCGAATGCTTACTTATTTTTAATTTAAAACTACTACTGTGAGTAAGATACTATTAGTTCCACCGTTTGTTGATTTATTTGTATAAATTGGGTTTTATAGGGTTTAACCCTATTTGACAGTGAAGAAAATAAATATGTTCCTTTTTCTTTTAAATTACTGGTAAGTTGAAATGTGCTTCTGAAATATTAGGGTTACTAGTTATATTTATAGTATGTAATTGAGCTCGATAAAAGAGCATCCTGTACTTCTGTTGTATACTTCCTGTACAAAATGTATTTTATTTGTTTACTATTAAAAAGTATTAGTATTAGGGTTTCTGTACGTGGTTTATAATTTGACTTTCTTGTTAATAAAAATTTTGTAATTTTTAATGTATAGTTTATACCCTTTTAATGATATAGGGTTTATATGTCTTTCTTTTTACAATAAATTAAAGTACTATCAGTATACTTGTAGCTCAAACAGTATAATTAGTTCTGGAATATACTTACAGTAATACGAATACTACTTTATGTTAATAGTAATAATATTTCTACATTGCATAAATAAAGTACCTTATTACTATTATAATAACTATATTATCTCTCTGTGATTACTATAGCCTCTATATTAATATCTTTAGTTTATTTTTATAAGTATATCGAAAATAGTACTTGTTAATTAATTCTTGTGTAAATTATGCTACACTATCTATGTTCTTTTGTAATTAAATTTTTTTTCTTAGTTATGATATTTATTTATATATATCCAGAATTTAATTAACTCTATCCAGAGTTTATCTTATAAGCACAATTATTAACCTTTGTTCATATCCTAAATAAAAAGATTAACAGCTCTGGGAACTTGTTCGAGCTCAGTCCCAATAAAAAGAAGCAAAATAATGAAATGAAATACATCACATAACATTCATAAAATCTAGGCCAAGTTGGTTTGACAGTAGTATCTAATCATTATATAACTATTCCTACTTTCAGTTTATTATTAGACATATAGTAAAGAAGTTATTCTAATCTGGAAGAAAAAGAACTGTAGGGTAAAACAATAAATAAATCTAGTCTAAAATCTACTCTACAGCGATTATTATACCCTTCTATTTATTCTTTACAATATAGAATTACTGAAAGCAAAATACAGTACAAGGAAGTAGTTTTTTTTTTAACTAAGAACTCATACAACTGTCAATGAAATATCTTTTCTGAAAATAGATAAAGAGACTACTACTCTGCAAACTCATCATGCTATTCTTATTTAAATTTACCCCTGTGCTAGAGTACGGTCTGGTAAAACCCAGATGTGGAAAAACACAGTGGGTCTTTACCTTTCATCAAAAGATTTCATTACTAATAAACTCAAACATTTACATCACTAAACCAGTTAACTCTTATATCATAAACTACAAACATAACATTCAACCATTCACAGTATTTAAACAAAGACAGTTAAGTGATAGAACCTGCATGATCTTTGGACAACAACAGCAATGGGAGGCCATTCCTCCCTACCAATTCCTGGAGAGCGCTCAAACAGCGACTCCTCAGGACCCCCGAGCTTGCTCTGGTCTCCCTGGCTGGAACTAGGTGCAACAATAGTCAGATACCAGTCTTCAAACTCAGTATTAAACCAGAACTTATCAGTAAGCTCTTCCAGCTAACAAGCTGTAATAAACCAAGTTACTGCAGCAATCCTCTTTGAACAACTTCCTTACTCTTTTCCCTTTTTTCCCCAAATGAATTTCCTGAATAGCATTCCACCTGAATGTTTCTTCTCTGGAAAATATCTGAGCAGCCTCAGCTCTATTCATTGGGTACTTTTAAAAGATTGCCTGGGTCTTTTTGGGTTAGTTGTCATTTAATGAGCCACCTGCTCTGATCCCACTTTCTTGGGGGATCATGACCCCAAATATAGGGAAGTTTCCATCTGCAACTTAGGAAGTGTTTGAGGATGCTGCCACTTGTCTTTTGCCCTCCACCAGTTTGACCAGTAGCCTCTTTTTAATAGCTCTCCCATGCTGTTGTATCCACAATTTATTTATTAATAATAAAATATTCTGAATTACATTCCACTTCTGTTGACTTTGATGAGTCATCAGTTCCTACTTAGCATTAAATTTAACATAATGTCTCAGGAATATAATTAAAACAATTAACATTATGTTACAAAATTGGGGTATGTGACAGTTCCTACATGATCAGATATAGGGGTTGTTGTCATTCTTGGAATGGAGGTGCCTGGTCAGTTACCAGGAATACTCGGTCTGGGACTAAGGGCCTTTTTTATATGACTGCAAGATGTAGTCTTACATGATCATATGTGAGCGCATGGCCATTCTGATGTGATTGAGGAATTGGTTCCTACTTGATCAGATATAAGGGATGATGCCATTCTCTGGGAGAATGGAGGCACCTAGTCAGTTACTAGGAAAGGTCAGTCTGGGACTGGGGGCCATTCTGATATGACTGTGGGATGTGTTCTCACATGATCAGATGTGAGTGCAGGGCCATTCTGATGAGTAGGTCAGATGTAAGGGCTGGGCCATTCTGACGAGTAAGTCAGATGTAAGGATTGGGCCATTCTGACGAGTAGGTCAGATGTAAGGGTTGGGCCATTCTAACGAGTAGGTTAGATGTAAGGGCTGGGCCATTTTGACATGGTGAGAGGATGAGGTTCCTTCCATGGTCAGATGTAAGGGCTGGGCCATTCTCACGTGGTGAGGGGATTAAGTTCCTCTCATGGTCAGATGTGAGTGTTGGGCATGCCTTTCTGACGAGTCAAGGTCAGATGTAAGTGTTGGATGGGCCATTCTGACTTAGGGTCAGATATAAGCGCTGAAGAAGACGTACATGGAGGCTAGGCCTACACCCAACATGAAAAAGGGTTGGCTCTATAGAACTTCCTATGACAAGAAGAATCATGAGATAACACCCGTGGTGATCCAGTGATGATGATCTAGCAGTGATTATCTAGATCCAGTGATGATCCAGATCCAGTGATGATCCAGATCCAGTGATGATGTTCCAGTTATGATCCAGATCGAGTGATGATCCAAATACAGATAAAGATGACTTGAAGATGACGAGAACTCGAGGATGATCCAGATGATACAGAGAAGAAGACTTGTGCTGATAAATTGTGTCGAGAGAATAACTTCCTAGTTAAGAGGGAGTGTTGATGTAATTGTAACTTTAGAATGTATTCACTTATGTATCTTATGTATTGTAACCCGATGTTAATTTGGGGATGTGTCTATAATGTAATTGAGTCATGTCATGCCCCGATGTTTCGATCGAGAGTTTCTATAATGTAAACAAGTCATGTCAAATCATTGTGGGTAACCCTCCTATTGGTCAAGGGTTAAATTCCCCGCAGTTCCGGGGCACTAGGGTTGTTAGACTCACCTAGTGAAGTCGGCCCTAGTAGGGTTTTGTCAAGTTGGGAATTAGTATAAATAGAGAGCTAGCCTCTCTATTTATCATACACTCACTCACACTCAGTTGTAGCGCATAGCTGAGGAAGAAGAAGACACTGGGGCTAGGAAGAAAGAGGTTACTGCTGTCGGGAGATCATCTTACTGTTTTGGGGTTTTACTTTTGGCGTTGATTCTATCACTGAGGAAGTTGCGGGGTTTTCTCCATTTATGGTTTCTCCGAGGAAAAACATTGTGTTCATTGTCTCTTGTGTTTGATTGTTGTGCTTGTTATTCTCTCAATTAAAGATCTTAATAAAATGTTAGCTTAATGTTAAAAATCTAACAATATCAGTGTGAAGTTTTGATGAAGATTGACATGATGATAACCCTAGCAACAGTAAAGTATACAATGATTCTTGCAGTGAATATAGTGATAACTATGATATGATACTTAGCCTAAGACATTACATTTTTGTTGTTACTAACATTGATGCCCTAGTTGCTATACAATGGTTGACTTTGAATAGTATACAGTGAATACATTGAACATCAACATACAGTATAGTGATTTTGTTTGGACTAGATGATAGCATTGATGTGAGACATATGCATATACAGTGGCATATATGAATTAATGATGATATAAACTCAATAATGCAGTGCATACAATGAACAGTAACATAAGTGCTTGAGTACATATAGTGGTGTACTAATGAAGATGATGATGCTATAATGCATAACCTATGATGATGATGGTGACAGCCTTCAGAAGTGTCACTTGTATTGATCAGTGTTTCAACAACAAGCATAGAATGACCAGTAGAGATTAATGACTTGTGTTGACCAGCAGAAGAAGTATTGACCAGAAGTGGATTAGCAACATCGATAAGCAGCAGAGGTTGATGAACAGAACGATGAGCAGAAATGGTTGAGCAGTAGATTGATGACAATCATAGATTGGCATCAATCTTGCAAGTAGTGACTTGCACTTGAGGATTGGACTCTTCAAACCATTCTTAGCAGGGTCTAAGAAAACCAGGCAGGGTCCTCGATGAAGAGTAGGTACTCTTTGTATTAGTAGGTGCTGATTTTACCTCACGGTTGTAGCCGTTCCAAAACAAATACAAAAGATTACAAAATCATATGGTGTTGCGTTCTCTTGTGCTATGGTTCTTGTTATGACTTCATGATTCATATGCTTATGATTTATAAATGATGAAGTGATAGATGTTTATGAAATCATTACGCAAATGGTAGAATAATGCATTGATGAATTAGTTGTTGATTATTAAAATTGAAAAAGTAATAAAGACTGCACACACAGATTCACCCCCCCTCTGTGTGCCTGGTGTGTCTAACACTATGTACACACCTCAACAAAAGGGAGCTGTAGAAAGAAAAAATAGGACATTGATGTTGTTGGGAATGTTATATTCTTTGCAGATAAATCAAATGGCAAAGTCGATAGTCAACTGGTTTAAGTCGACTGGAGTCAGAGATCAACACACAATGGAAGTCTAATCGACTGGTTGACTGGAATAGTTGTTTGGTCAAAACAAAACGAATGGTCAATAGGAATTCAACAGAACAACCAAAATCTTAACGAGTGATCGACCAACTTTGACCCAATCAATTCGACTGTAACATAATAATTCAAATTGGTTAGGAAGTTATGGATTTCCACTAATGAGTAGTTAATTGTATTGCATCTGTAAATAAGATGCAATGGCTATGCAAGATGTATGGGGTGAAGTAATGAAGTGTGCTTTTTGGTTTAAAAAATCATTGTTGTAAACATTGGTTAAGAATGTTGATGAATGTTAATGAGTGAAAACTCACTAGTTTGTTAGTTTTCCCCCAGGTAGAGGGGTTTCCGCAATAATTTATGTGTTTTGTGACATTTCTTTATGTCTATTTGTGTTTAACTTAATGTATCAACTTTCAAGATCATTGTAATCGATATCATAACCCAACAGTTGGTATCAGAGTTATATATGGTTATAGGAGATGCTTTTGTTCCCGAGGATTTGCCTTGTTCTAGAATATGGTGAATACATATTGCAGTGGGAGATTCTAGAAACACAGATGTATAGTTAGAATGGCTAACACGTTGAAGATAGAAATTGAAAGCTTAAAATGGAGGAAGGTGGTTTTCCTCTTATGTCGGGGTCAAGATATAGGGGTTGTGGTAAGCTGATGGCTATTTTGGTTAAGTGAGGGTTGGAAACTACTGTTTGAAAAGGATAATTTTAAACAAATCTTTAGTCAAATTATTTTTTAGACAACAGGGAATATAAGTTTGTAAAGCAATGAGAGTGGAGAGATTAAAACTAGTATCTTTTTGTCTATGTTTTTTCTGAATATTGAATATTATTTGAAGTGCACACTTCAATGGTAGTGACAGAAATAGATACCCATTCGGGACTATAAACAGGAAGGGATCATTGTGTTCAAACCCTAGTAGCACTGAATATATTTTCCACCTCTTTTCTAAACTATTTCTTGAATCAATGCTTAAATGTAACACTAAACTTACCCAATACTCAATACTTTGAAAATGAAGATTGTCAAGTCATTTACCCTTTGAACTTGAACATCATTGTCCTAGTTGTATTGTCACATTGGAAAACATATAAATTCAAAAGCATGTAACAAAGAAGTCACAGTTATAAGAAGGCCTAAGCATAACAAGAACTCTATAGGAAAGCATAACAAAGAAGCCTTCAGGTATAAAAAGGTTTAAGCATGACAAAGAATCCTACAAGAAAGCATAGCAAAGAATCCTTCAGGTATAAAAAGGTCTAAGCATGACAAAGAATCCTACAGGAAAGCATAACAAAGAAACCTACAGGTAGAGATCCTTCTAACACTGGTCGAGAATCAAATATCAAATTTATAGATCTTATAAAACTGATTCAGGATCAAAATGGATTTGTAATTCATTGTTTTTTCTTTGAGAGCGTTCTTCTCCCCTCGAGCAAGCAAGGTTTCTAGGGTTAATTGATAACCCAATAAAATATTTGGCTTTGCTTTGGATTTGATTTCATTCCCTTGTGAGAGGTGGTTATTTCTTAGGGCATCAACAAAAGATAGTGATGTTTCCAGGGTTAATTGATAACCCAATAAAATATTTGACTTTGCTTTGGATTTGATTTAATTCCCTTGAGAGGCGGTTAGTCTTTCCTTAAGGCATTAGCGATTCAAAAGCCTCAGACAATTTTATGTGTTACACGAAAGGCTTAGCATGGCACCCTTACCCATCGGTGAAATTTTTTTTCACAGTTTTGTTTATAAAACTACCTTTCCTACAATGTTTAATAAATAATTCAGCCCTTCTCTTAAATATTTTGCTTGGACACATCTTCACACCCACTAGGCCCAAATACTCTTGAGGCATTGTGTAAATTTATTGGTGGGCTTGGGTGGTGCTTTGGCGAGATTAAGATAGATTGAATTTAATGGCGAGCTTGACTCTCGTCTTGCTGGGGTGCTGTAGGGTTTTCAAAATCTGAAATATCAAACAATTGCATGCTCAAATAAAGGCAACTGAATGAACTAAGTATTGAACTGAGCAAAATTAGTAGCAAAGGTGAACTTAGTAGTTCACTTTTCAATTAAAATTTTGATTTGATTAAATATTTCTCAAAATTTGGCAATTCTTTAGGGCATAGATTTAGCAAGTTGGAAATCCTTTGGATTAATCATATCCATAGTTGTGCTTTCAAGTCTGGGATATTAGTCAAAACCTTTTGAATCTTTGGTACCACAAATGCTACTCTTGTACTTCAGTGAACTCTACTCATTATTACTGTTTTGTGTAGATCTTTTATGTATAAAAAGCTTAGCTAAATCAAGATCTGATTCAGTTGAGGAGTCTATAGGATTTGTTGCACAAAGAAAGGTATAGTGGAATTTTAACAGTTAAATTTTGATTTTATCATTGGAAATCTAAGATGCTAAATTTTGGCATTTTATTGATTTTCTTTTTTTTCAAAACTGATTCATCAATTCAAAATAAATATCTTCCATTTTTTTCTATTAGCATACAAAAATAACTAAAATTTTCTATAACATATAAAAAAAAACAAAATTTTTCAACAAACATACATTTGAAGAATTTGTAATGTTAGTCAAAGTTCCCATCATAGAATGGGCCAAAATCTTGATGCTACAAGAATCTGTAATTTTATCTCAGTTTCTATCATAGAATCGACCAAGATCCCGATTTAAGAAAATATATATGGGCCAAGATCCTGGTTCACGATTTGGTCCCACATTCATGAATTGCGTTATTTGGTCACATGTTGGTTATGAAAATAACTGCACTTTCTTTAAGCATTAATCCTACATTAGAAGGGCGACGTCCAATATGGCTTAAGAGATGTCAGTCCCAACTTTGTGATTGCTCATAGTGCTTCCATTGAGCCACACTTCCCCTACATCTGGTAGCATAGATGATGGATCACCGCATGTTTTATCCCAACCCCCAAGAGCAAGTCTCCTCTATATCGGATGAAGCATTGTTGTCGAATCTGCAGATATGTCCACACCCCAATAGTTTTAATCTACAGGTATATATAAAATTGTACTACAAAAATAACCAAAATTTCCAACTAGCATACATTTGAAGAATTTGTAATGTTAGTCAATGTTCCCATCATAGAATGGGCCAAAATCTTGATTTTAAAAGAATGTGTAATTTTATCACAGTTTCTATCATAGAATCAGCCAAGATCCTGATTTAAGAAAATATATAGGGGCCAAGATGCCAATTTAAAAAAAAATAGAGAGAGGGAACAATGATTGTTTTGTTATGAACCGACCTTGTTAAAATTATTGGGTTGTGGGCATACCTGTTGATTCGACAACAATGTTGGAGAATATATGGTATCATAGAAGTCCATTGATTAGAGATTGTATATGAATGTTGGAGAATATATGGTCTCGTCGAAGTCCATTGATTAGAGTTTGTATATGAATGTTGGAGAATATATGGTCTCATCGAAGGCTATTGTTATTTCCTTATGGATCTTTGACAGTGACATAAGTTTGGGTGCACCCTGGATGGAAACACTAGGGACATTCATTTTGAACATGAAAAAGAAGTTTTTAACATTTTCATACAAAAAGAAAAACATAATGTTATAAGACTCTACATTGAAGTGTGATCTAGTAAAATCAGAAGACTTTAAAAATATCTCAAAAAATATCTTTGAATATAGTCAAAAATCAATACAGAAGATGCAAGAAGAGTTCGACAAAGTTATAACAATTAAAGAAGACGAGATCTCTCATGTAAAAGATCATAATAAAAAATTGATTGTTCAAATCAAGAAGGTGAAGGATAAAGCACAATACAATAAAAAACTAGAAGAGAAGAATCAATATCTTTAAAAAAAATCTATTAGAAAACATACAAAATAATAGTCACCTTAAGAATCATAAACAAGATCTAATGGATCAAATTCAGAAACTTAAAGATGATGAGAAAGCGAAAGGAGAAATGACCAGGAATATTAATAATGATAAGGATTTGTTGGAAAACAATTTGGAGCGAATTCAGAAGAGGACATCAAATCCCTCATACTCAAAATTCCAAGTTGAGGAAAAAGAAGAAAATACAAATACAATCACCATCACAGTTCAAAAAGAAACCAATCGAATAAAAAACAAACAATAAGAACTCCTTATCGACACCCAAACTATAAAAATAATTTTGACCAATGAGAGGGTCAACATGAACATAGATAGAGGAGTTACGATTTCAGAAAATAAAGAACACAAAATCAACAAACTAAGTAGAAAACGAAAAGTTCCATCCAACAAAGCGATCAACACACAACTCTAATAAAGATAGATCTCTGATGTACTACTTCACAAATAGTGTGACAATTTTTCTTGGGAATTACAAAATCATATCTTCTTGTTTCGTCAAAGTGTCGCAGTTCTAACACAAAAGATCGAGACATGACATTACAAGTAATGAATCAGGCGTAATCCCTGTCTTCAATAAGCTTTGAGGACAAAGCTTTCCTTAAGGGAAAGGCAATGTTATATAAAAAATATAACATAATACAATATACATAAATATAATTAGTAATAATAATAATAACAACAACAAACAATAATAGAGTTTCGAGAGTGGGATTACGAGAGCGTCGAAGCCAAACCCTACGTTTTTCCTCGATCATGCAGAACGACAGCATCCCATCCGGTCGGATTGCGACGAACTTCCATGTGGAGATGGTGCCGAGGTTGGTCGAGCACCCTCATGCACTGTGCTTGGGCAAGAGAGGCACAAGTGGTCGGCTTGCACCTGCACAATAAGGGTTTGTCTTTCTACCGCGGGTTACATGGCTCCTTGTTCTAGGGCGATGACTTCACGAGAGTTGGCGACATCGAGGGAGAGTCTATTTTCAGTGGGAAGTACGCGGATAAGAACTCAACAGGAAATTCCTTTTCAATTTTTCGTTAGATCTTTAAAGGGTGTCTCTCTCTGTTTGCGAGTGAACCCACAATGCTTTGTTCTGCAACTGAAATCTTTGATTTAGCAGGAAGACGGTACCCCTTCAGGTATGTAGGGGCTTATTTATGCAGGACGACAACTCTCCGACCACCGACAACTCCAAAGCCTTGGGATCTCTAAAGATGCATGCATCTCCATGGTGGCCAGTCTTCCGGGAGGAAACAATAGATCCTTTGCTTCTCGACCTAAGTCCTTCAAGGAGGCAACGCTTGAAGGGCTTTCTATAGCTCAACATTCAGTCTAAACCCCTCACCCGGTCTACATAGTATATAAATTCGAGGAGGTGCCAACTTTGGAGATCAAGCAACTGTAAGTCATCCATAACCTTCTCTTACACAAGGAAGAGACCCTAATCTACAGATTCAATGGACTGTGGCCAAAAACAAAAGATCTCCTCGTTACTCGAATGGATCAAATCAAACTGGCCCGAGGACTCTAAGGTATTACTCTGCTCTAAAGGTTTTTTTTAGTGACTTTTCCTTCTCAAGAAGACCTTCTGTCAATTACGAGCAAAGGGCCCTAGTTCTGGGGGTCTGCTGGGATTTTCATAACCTCCCGGTTCCCTTCATTCGACCCTTCAACCATGGTAGTGACGAAGGTGCCCATCTAGGTACGTCTTCCAAACTTACCAATCGACTTCTGAACTCAATCAGTCTTCGAAGGGATTGGTAACGCACTAGGTTGCTTCTTATCCTCCGATGACATTCATTTAGCTCAGGGTATTTTCACCTTTGCTTGCATTTGCTCCACCATTGATATCAGTTCTGGGGTCCCCGACACGATCAATCTAAAGCTAGGAAAATCCATCTGGAGTCAAGCCTTGGACTATGAAAACACAGCCTTCAGGTGCAAGATCTATTGACAAGCGGGCCACCTTCTTCATGCTTATCTGCAAAAGAACACCCATCAACAAAGAACAACGAAGGAACACATAGCTAAACGTTGGCAACTGCATGTAGCAAGTACTCATGACGACCAGCCAGATGAAGACAATAATTCTAAAGACAATATTTCTCAAGATGATCAGCTTGATGAAGACACGCCCTCAACTGAACAAGAACAGAGATCCACTCCATCTCTGCCCGAGGTTCAAATGCCTCTTCTAGAAGATGAAGGCATGAAAAGCGCCCCCCTCAAGGGCATAAAAGATTCCATGAATCTTCCTCTTCAGACTCGGACAAGGGGCTCCACCATCCGTCCATTGATGCGATGCAACTGGCCTTAGTGTCCCCAACTTCAGGGGGATAGATACAAGTCAAGAAAAAACTAGGGAAAAAATGAAAGACCCGAGAATCAACACATTCAGGGCTAGGTTCCTCTCCTTTGTCATTTCCAAGTCATTGCTTCTCTTTCAGCTACCCTCTGCTATGATCCTCTACTGGATTTGGATTTAGTGTTAGTTGTGCTTTCGATCGAGTGTTTTGTGTTCTTTTTCTAGTAGTTAGCCACTCCTTTTTTCCTCACTTCACCTTTTGGTAGGTAGCGGAAAGATGATTGCAACATTATTTTCTTTTCAACAATACAAGGTTCTTCACTAACCTACAAAAAAAAATAAAAAAAAAATAATATAATAATAATAAGTGAAAATGTGTAACTCTTTATGAAGAGTTGCGTTATAGGCCCTTTAAATGATTATACATATGGGAAATTCTATCTTGTAAAATATCATATCATATTTTTATCAACTTTTATATCTAATCATTGATTATTTGTATTTTTGGAAATGGAAGTTCGAGAAGTTCTAGTAAACGGATTTTTTCCTATTTCAAAGCACTTAATGTGTGAAAGATCCTTTTTCTTCTTTTGTTTTGGAATAGGACTAGATCTTCCACCTTTGTCTTTCTTGTCACGGAACTTTCTTCCTTTACCTTTTCCTTTCTTGACATGTGATGTAAGGGTTTGACTTTCTTTATGTTGAGTTCCATGTATTTTTCCTCTCGCTGTAAGTCTTATCTCTTCTTGCATGTAAACTGCCCAGATATGATCAAACTTGGGCAACTTGGGTCTCCCACTTAGACTCTGAATGAATGGCTCCCAAGATGGAGGAAGACCATTAAGAGTGTTCATGACAAGCTCTCTATCATAAAGTGGATCTCCAATGGTGCTTAGTTGATCTCTTAACTCTAAGATCGTCATAAAGTAAGAACCAACTGGTTTTGACCTTGACATCTTGAGATTTGATATTTGATTTCTCAAAGCAAGGGCACAGTTGATATTTCTATCTTAAAATAAATTCCTCAAGGCTCTAAACATCCTCCTGGCAGTCTTTTTCTGAGAGATCTAAGGAACCAAATGGTCTTTTACTGAATCTACCAAGATTCTTCTTGCCCTAACATCATTCTTCCTCCACCGAGTCTTCTTAACTTCCCCTTTTTTTTAACCCTAGACTTCCTAGAGTTGGATTTGGAAGTCCCATCAAGTCTATCTTCAACCTTCATTCCAATCATCTTGATTGAGAAATTGGACCAGAAACCCTAGCACGAGGCAGGTCAAATTTGAAGTGTGGACACTTGTAAAACGGATTCCATAGATAGTTGCGCCCTATCAAGGCAAGTTGGAGCAAGGTAAGATTGAGCCAAAACTATGGATAGAAGGGCTAAATCCAAGAAGCCCCAGGTCTTGACCCTGGTAGTATTAGGTAAAAAATTGAAACTTCACCAATTAGAATTTGGCCTCCATAGAAAGATGTGCCCTCTAAGGGTGAGTTGCTCAATGCTCTTTTTGGAATGATTTGAGGTTGTAAACACTCCAAAATGTGGAGCCCTAGTTTTTGGTAAAGGCTTCTTTTAGTACTTATCTAATGCCATGTTAGATTTTATAAAGACAACAACATAAAAAAGGATAACTAAAAGAATGACCAAGAATAAAAACAACAATGAATGTGGAGCTCATTTAACCATGGTGATGATCTATCACCTCCCAACCATAGACAATGTTAATTTATTGTCTTTCCTGAGATCACACCTTCCAATAGAGATCAATGTACATCTAAATCATAGTAGCATAAACCCCAAGAATACAAAGAGAAACTTCTCAGAAGTAGAGAGCCACCCAAAACAATATCTTAATAGCAGTAGCAAACTTCTTCATTCACTTGAGTGAACTTGCTTAAATGCTTGATGTAAAAATGAAGTGAGGTGCCTTCTTTTATACTTTATGTTGCTGATAATTTAATTTTTCATTGAGGTCGACTTGTCTTCTTTACTAGGGCCGACTTGTTTTCATTTGTGTGTAAATTTGTTTTCTGGATAATTCTTCTAGGGCTGACTTGTGAGGATGTGCCTCACACAACTACTACATCAATAATGTAAAATATGATTGGTCTAGACATGATTTTGGATAAGACATCTTTAAAGGTGTATGATGAATTTGATGACCCCCCTTTGGCTCTTGCTTTAGTGACTCTTGACAACAACTTGGGGACACTTTTCCAACATATTGGACATGGAAACTTGCCTTGGATGAAGGTTCCTTGACTAATGGAAGAGTGGGGCATATTGTATATGGTGTAGAAAAATTCCTTCGAGTTGTGGCTACAAAGGTAAACAGCAAGACCACCCAAAATACTAGAGTGGAACCAAGTTTGGAACATTTTGAGGAAAACTTGTTGGTTGGCTGTTTTGTGGAAAAATAAAGGAGGAGGAGAAATTGCTATACAAAGAGGCCATGAGAATTCATTTCAGGATAATAATAAAAAAAGTGGACAACATTGCTCATGTTTTGTTCAAGCATTGGGCAATTTGTCCAAGGATGGTATATGATATTTATGAGATGGAAGAAGTTGTCCATTATTGACTTGATTGCAATTTTTTTTCTTTTATTTGTTTTTCTTTGAAAAAAAAAAAACTGTTCCCCCTTTTTTTCTTGACCTCGATCCACCCTGAAGGATTTGGATTAACCACGACTAACCAGGATGTGTCCTCTCTTTGGATTTGTTTCCTATCCGAATCAGAGCTGCCATTTTCATGTTTTCTCTATGCTCAATGTAGAAGACCGTTGTATAAAAGATGTTTTTGTTATATGAATGACATCATGGTAACAATCATTTAGCTAACAATTCAAATTGTAAAATAATGATTCTTCCCTTATTATTGTAAATGACTTTCAATAATTTAATCTTGATATACTTTTAACTTTAATAATTGTACCCTTTTTTATGAAACATGATTATTTTAGTTATTGTAATCCTTTTATGAAACTTTATTACTCATATTTCACTGGTTTTTTTTTCTCCAAAATGATATAGTTTCCAATTGCAAACACTATTGTATTATATAATAGTATGGATGATTGTGCTTTATGATGTGATATAGTTTCCAATTGCAAACACTATTGTATTATTACGCCGTAAGGCGTTTTTCTCCGAAGTTCTTCAGAAAAGCACTGTTCATTTCGTCGTCTATTCAACCAACCGTGTTTCTCCGCGTGTCCTCTTTGCGATCCGCTGGTTCTCCGCGTGTCTTATTCATGATCTGCTGGTTTCAGTGTTTCTTTTACGTGTTTTCCACCTGTTTGCAGGGCCAAGCATTGTTCATAGGCACCTCTCCCAACGAAGGTCGATACGAAACCCTAGGGCTCAACAGTATACAAGGGCGTTGAGGGTTTTGCCTAGAAGCTCATATTTATTTTGCCATTGCCATTTTCAGAGCTTGTTCCAACACGATAAGAGAAGTAGGAGGCGCAAGTCCACGATTATTTCCATGAATATTTTCTCTGATATCTTCCATCTTTGGATTTTATCTCATTTATTCCATTTTTGAAGGGTTTCAGCAATTGCACAGCAGACATGCCGCCCCGAACAGTGAAGAATGCTGTGGGAATGGCAACTCCCAAAAAGGTCGTGGCGAAAACGCCGAACAAGACTCCTAAGAGCACCAACAAGACCCCGCCGCCTAAACCCGAGCCTGAGATTGTTGAAAATGTTGAGAAGCCAGAAGAAATACCTCCTGCTGAGGATGTGAAGGTTATCGAGGTTGCAATCAAGGAGGAGAAAAGTGTAGAAGCCGAAAACATAAAAGAACGGTCTACCAAAGATGTCGTGACTGCTAAGAAGCCAACCCCTGTGAATGAGTCCTTGCTTAAGAAGGGTAGAGTTTCAAGGTCTTTCAAAAAAATAGTTCAATGTGCTTGGTTGTGCTTTCATTTATGCGTTACAGCTTCGATCTGTGTTATTTATTGGTACTTTTTTTTGCATTTTTGCTTGTGGTAAATCGTTATCTGTGGCATTCATCACAGTGTGGAAGCTAGCTCTTCTGACACTTGCAGTGGTGCCATCGAAAGTTGTTGACAGAAGCCTACGTAACAGATGCCTTGTCTTCCTTTTTCATGTTGCACATTAGCAGTTTTTGTTTTAGCTAACTTCATTCTAGGTATTACTCATGTGATATCACAAGGGTTAATGCTAAAATAAAGTTAGTGTTCACCTTTTTTTCTCGATTTTAATAGCTTTATAAGGATGTTAATAATGGTGGCTATTTTTATTTTCTAGCGTTTCATCCTTGATTCCTTCCAAGTAACAGGTTTAATAGCACTGAAATGATATGATATGATATTGCTGTATTAGTCATAATGGATAAAGTTGAAGATTGCTTAGGTTGTTTCTGTTTAATATATGAGATTATTTCTTGGATATTCAACGGTGCTACCTTTTATATATTTGTTGATTCTGCTTGTATCAGGCTTGTGTTTAATTTATGATATTTTTCATGTTATATGTATTAGTCTTTAGATTATTCTAAACATATTCGGTTGTGGAATTGCTACTTATCTGTGACATGCAAAATTGGCCTAGTTTAGAGGGTCTATGACATGAAATGCTGAACAAACCCTCTAAACTAGGCCCTCAAAACTTATCTGTGACATGCAAAATTGGCCTACTGGCATAAGACAGTAAATACTTAATACTACGATGTCCAAAATTTAAGGCCCTGAAGGTAGAGCCAGACTAGTAATGACCATAATTAAGAAGTTGTAACCAAGGCAATAAAGGCAAATGACCTGCCAGCTTATGTGCCCGATGCCACCATGCCATGCAAAACGTGGTGGCTCATCATCATTATGCTTTGAGGGCGAGACTCGATCTTTAGGAGGGTCGTGTCGCCATGTCCCAGATATTATTGTTGTCAATTCCATGTTTTTCAAGTTTGAAGTGGCATTTGGTCCCTATTTTTCTGATTGCTTGCAAACCATATCTGTTGTAGCTTTAGCTAGCAGGTTGAGCTTTGACTATCAGTTGGAGTGTGGATTTCATCCTTTTAAGTTCTTGGGTTTGATCAAGCTGAATAAGAATTTCCTTTTTCCTCATTATTGTCCATGCAACCTTTGCCTAGCAGATCTTCATCTGCCAGTGGAGAGTGATTGTCTTCGTAAATTTGGTGTCTTGGGTCTTCGATGTGTTTGCAACTTTGCATCTTCCACCAATTGCCTTGTTTTGACTTGAATCATGTATAGATCGATCACAGACTACTTGTGCTTTACCTAAGTCTCCATGCTACCAATTAAGTGTTGAGTTGGGGATGAGATAACTTTGCTAGAAATGGCTTTGGTTGCCTTTGTTTCTTGAATAATTTGTGGCATGTGAGTGTTTCCTTGTTCCTCCTGTCCTTGTTGAGGCTACTTGCCCTTCATAGTTTCTGTACACCGAAAATGAAGAACCAAACTTGCAGCCAATGCAGGGGAACAAAGAAAGGAAAACCCCCAAGTCAAGCCCCCACTATGGCCAAAAGTGTATATTTATTACAGTTATTTTGCCACTTGCCAGACCAAACAACAGGAAAAGCAACAAGCACTTTTGAAATGGGGAGGTTAATGCTTCATCTTTGCAACAAGAAACAAGCAACAAGCAATGCTTCATCTTTGCATACCTTGGCAACTGATGAATTCATACCCAAATCAAGCACCAACAACCCATGTAAAGCTGAACCATTATGAATGTTAATGGGGGATTAGTTTCATTATGGCAATTGGGTTAAACAATGCCCCCCACCTTTGTCGATGGTTTCCTCCATCTTTATTGCCTTCATTTCCATCATTTCTGGGCTCGAAAGGTGGTGTCCTTGTTAAAATCCTGGCATCTTGTCTATGCCAGTTGTCTTTTTGCCCACGCCAAATGTTAGGTTAGATAGTGTCGGTTGGCTTCTATCTGTGCGAGCCTGCTTGCTAAGATGTACCACCCATTGTGGGGAAGCACCTAGTATAAACTATTGATATATATCGTACCATTGTTTGCAAATTGTGTGTAATGTTTGGTTTATAAAATTTGGGTTGCTTTCGATAACATGTAGTTTAGTGATATGGTTTTCAAATAAGCAGACCATAGTTATATGGCAGGGCTTGAATTTTTCAATTTGGATTTCATAGAAACTATATCCTCTTTGGTAGGGCTGAAAATTTGGAAACTATGTGGTTAATTTTCTATTTCATAAACTTTTTATGTATTTGTACATTTTTCATTTTATAATATTTTATTGGTTTGTTGTTGGTCTGGTAATTGGCTCTTTATTGGCAAAGTGGGCTTTGCATCTGGCTTTGATGCCATGCTTGGACTACCTATTCGGACAATCTTTCCTAGAACTTGTATGGGTACCTAGGCTTGCCTATTGAGATATGCCACATTTGTAAGATGTTTACTTGTTTGGATGCAGTAGTTAATGCTGCTCTGTTTTAGTAAGGCAACACTGCTTCAGGGACTTTGAATTTGAGTCTAAGCACTAAACATGTTTATTTTCAATCACTTAACTATAACATGCTTGATTTTATCTCATGGAAGCTTGTTGATTCTTCCTGCAATCGAGACCTTGTGACAGGCTTGGGCCCTTATTTGGGCTCATGGTTTTTCTTAAATCCATACCATGAGTATTTTTTGATAACGTGTGCAAGAATTGTAGGCTTTTATTTTTTTTCAATGGGTTTGGGCCAGTTTGATTTTAGAGATTTTATGTTATTAGCATGTGGTAAGGCCTCCCAATTTTGAATCTGGATTTCTAATCATTAAAGGAAACTAAAATTTTGAGATGTGATAGCAAATGGTGATTTATTTTTATTTTTATTTTTTACTGATTTCAAAGTTTAATCTTTGGATGTTATTTGCAAATACTAAAGGGCACATGACTTCGAAATTTGGGGAACACTTGCTTCCTAAATGCAGTTTTGCAGTGTTTTACTCACAATCCACCCCTGGTCAATTACCTCTAGAATACTCCTCATACAACTCCATGTAAGTCTCACTTATATTACTGTTTTTGTATGAAAGGTTTAACTGTATAATTTATCAAATGACTTGTATGCATGGCCATATTTTTATTGCAGAGCCATATGAAGTCATTCAGTACATATTTGTTTATATAATAGCATCATGGCTGCTTTGCATAGATGCATAACTTAACATATCCTTCCGGCTAGAATTATAATCTTCTAACTAGATTTTCTTCATATGGTGCATTGGTCAAGTTTTTGTGTTATTTGAGCACGTAGATTTTTTGTGCTAAGTTATTCTTACTTTTCCTTTGCCTATTTTAGATTAAATGACTCCTAACAAGTGGCAACATCATGAAGGTGTAAATGAAGGATTTTGTGCATTTTGTGCACTTCGAAAACATGTAAATATAGCGCTATCATCCTCTGGGGAAGTCATTGAGCCTGATGAACTTGTTGATAATCTTTGTAGTATCCTTTTTTCATATAGGATTTTACAAGACTAACATCTATGATTGAATGTTTATCTTCTGTATGAATCCTTATTATGGTTCTTTGTTTTTTTGCACTAGCTAGTCTTTAAAATTTCAACAGTTTCACGCATTGTCTGTTCCAGGTTGTTCCATTATATATGGTCATGTTTTGTTCCTTGTTCCAATTTTCTTCTAGGTTTTGCAGTTATTTGTATTTCATTTTTCCTTTTGTCTTTAACTTAACTTATCCCATCAGTGGTGCCATTGAAAGTTGTTGACAGAAGCCTACGTAACAGATGCCTTGTCTTCCTTTTTCATGTTGCACATTAGGAGTTTTTGTTTCAGCTAACTTCATTCTAGGTATTACTCATGCGATATCACAAGGGTTAATGCTCAAATAAAATTAGTGTTCACCTTTTTTTCTCGATTTTAATAGCTTTATTAGGATGTTAATAATGGTGGCTATTTTTATTTTCTGGCATTTCATCCTTAATTCCTTCCAAGTAACAGGTTTAATAGCACTGAAATGATATGATATGATATTGTTGTATTAGTCATAATGGATAAAGTTGAAGATTGCTTAGGCTGTTTCTATTTAATATATGAGATTATTTCTTGGATATTCAACGGTGCTACCTTTTATATATTTGTTGATTTTGCTTGTATCGGGCTTGTGTTTAATTTATGATAATTTTCATGTTATATGTATTAGTCTTTAGATTATTCTAAACATATTCGGTTGTGGAATTGCTACTTATATGTGACATGCAAAATTGGCCTAGTTTAGAGGGTCTGTGACATGAAATGCTGAATAAACCCTCTAAACTAGGCCCTCAAAACTTATCTGTGACATGCAAAATTGTCCTACTGGCATAAGACAGTTAATACTTAATAATACGATGTCCAAAATTTAAGGCCCTGAAGGTAGAGCCAGACTAGTAATGACCATAATTAAGAAGTTGTAACCAAGCCATTAAAGGCAAATGACCTGCCAACTTATGTGCCCGATGCCACCATGCCATGCAAAACGTGGTGGCTCATCATCATTATGCTTTGAGGGTTAGACCGGATCTTTAGGAGGGTCGTGTCGCCATGTCCCAGATATTATTGCTGTCAATTCCATGTTTTTCAAGTTTGAAGTGGCATTTGGTCCCTATTTTTCTGATTGCTTGCAAACCATATCTGTTGTAGCTTTGGCTAGCAGGTTGAGATTTGACTATCAGTTGGAGTGTGGCTTTCATCCTTTTAAGTTCTTGGGTTTTATCAAGCTGAAGAAGAATTTCCTTTTTCCTCATTATAGTCCATGCAACCTTTGCCTAGCAGATCTTCATCTGCCAATGGAGAGTGATTGTCTTCGTAAATTTGGTGTCTCGGGTCTTCAATGTGTTTGCAACTTTGCATCTTCCACCAATTGCCTTGTTTTGACTTGAATCATGTATAGATCGGTCACAGACTACTTGTGCTTTACCTAAGTCTCCATGCTACCAATTAAGTGTTGAGTTGGGGCTGAGATAACTTTGCTAGAAATGGCTTTGGTTGCCATTGTTTCTTGAATAATTTGTGGCATGTGAGTGTTTCCTTGTTCCTCCTGTCCTTGTTGAGGCTGCTTGCCCTTCACAGTTTCTGTACACCAAAAATGAAGAACCAAACTTGCAGCCAATGCAGGGGAACAAAGAAAGGAAAACCCCCAAGCCAAGCCCCCACTATGGCCAAAAGTGTAGATTTATTACGGTTATTTTGCCACTTGACAGACCAAACAACAGGAAAAGCAACAAGCACTTTTGAAATGGGGAGGTTAATGCTTCATCTTTGCAACAAGAAACAAGCAACAATCAATGATTCATCTTTGCATACCTTGGCAACTGCTAAATTCATACCCAAATCAAGCACCAACAACCCATGTAACGTTGAACCATTATGAATGTTGATGGGGGATTAGTTTCGTTATGGCAATTGGGTTAAACAATGCCCCCCACCTTTGTCGATGGTTTCCTCCATCTTTATTGCCTTCATTTTCATCATTTCTGGGCTCGAAAGGTTGTGTCCTGGTTAAAATCCTGGCATCTTGTCTATGCCAGTTGTCTTTTTGCCCACGCCAAATGTTAAGTTAGACAGTATCGGTTGGCTTCTATCTGTGGGAGCCTGCTTGCTAAGATATACCATCCATTGTGGGGAAGCACCTAGTATCTACTATTGATATATATTGTATCATTGTTTGCAAATTGTGTGTAATGTTTGGTTTATAAAATTTGGGTTGCTTTCGATAACATGTAGTTTAGTGATATGGTTTTCAAATAAGCAGGCCATAGTTATATGGCAGGGCTTGAATTTTTCAATTTGGATTTCATAGAAACTATATCCTCTTTGGTAGGGCTGAAAATTTGGAAACTGTGTGGTTAATTTTCTATTTCATAAACTTTTTATGTATTTGTACATTTTTCATTTTATAATATTTTATTGGTTTGTTGTTGGTCTGGTAATTGGCTCTTTATTGGCAAAGTGGGCTTTGCATCTGGCTTTGATGCCATGCTTGGACTATCTATTCGGACAATCTTTCCTAGAACTTGTATGGGCACCTAGGCTTGCCTGTTGAGATATGCCACATTTGTAAGATGTTTACTTGATTGGATGCAGTAGTTAATGCTGCTCTATTTTAATAAAGCAACACTGCTTCAGGGACTTTGAATTTGAGTCTAAGCACTAAACATGCTTATTTTCAATCACTTAACTATAACATGCTTGATTTTATTTCGTGGAAGCTTGTTGATTCTTCCTGCAATCGAGACCTTGTGACAAGCTTGGGCCCTTATTTGGGCTCATGGTTTGTCTTAAATCCATACCATGAGTATTTTTTTGATAACGTGTGCAAGAATTGCAGGCTTTTATTTTGTTTCACTGGGTTTGGTCCAGTTTGATTTTAGAGATTTTATGTTATTAGCATATGGTAAGGCCTCCCAATTTTGTATCTGGATTTTTAATCATTAAAGGAAACTGAAATTTTGAGATGTGATAGCAAATGGTGAATTTATTTATTTATTTTTTATTTATTTATTTATTTTTTTATTTTTTTTTTCTGATTTCAGAGTCTAATCTTTGGATGTTATTTGCAAATACTAAAGGGCGCAGGACTTCGAAATTTGGGGAACACTTGCTTCCTAAATGCAGTTTTGCAGTGTTTTAATCACAATCCACCCTGGTCAATTACCTCTAGAATACCCCTCATACAACTCCATGTAAGTTTCACTTATATTACTGTTTTTGTATGAAAGGTTTAACTGTATAATTTATCAAATGACTTGTATGCATGGCCATATTTTTATTGCAGAGCCATATGAAGTCATTCAGCACATATTTGTTTATATAATAACATCATGGTTGCTTTGCATAGATGCATAACTTAACATATCCTTCCGGCTAGAATTATAATCTTCTAACTAGATTTTCTTCATATGGTGCATTGGTCAAGTTTTTGTGTTATTTGAGCATGTAGATTTTTTGTGCTAAATTATTCTTACTTTGCCTTTGCCTATTTTAGATTAAATGACTCCTAACAAGTGGCAACATCATGAAGGTGTAAATGAAGGATTCTGTGCATTTTGTGCACTTCGAAAACATTAAAATTTAGTGCTATCATCCTCTGGGGAAGTCATTGAGCCTGATGAACTTGTTGATAATCTTTGTAGTATCCTTTTTCATATAGGATTTTACAAGACTAACATCTATGATTGAATGTTTATCTTCTTTATGAATCCTTATTATGGTTCTTTGTTTTTTTGCACTAGCTAGTCTTTAAAATTTCAACGATTTCACCCATTGTCTGTTCCAGGTTGTTCCGTTATATATGGTCCTGTTTTGTTCCTTGTTCCAATTTTCTTCTAGGTTTTGCAGTTATTTGTATTTCATTTTTCCTTTTTCTCTTTAACTTAACTTATCCCTTTAAGATTTATCAACCTCGGCGTCATTTCAGAAATACCAGCGAGAGGATGCACATGAGTATATGCATTGCTTGTTAGAAGCTTTGCATAAAACCTTGTTGCCTTCGAAGGCTTCTCAATCATGTTTGCTTCTTGCAGGAGAAAGTTTTGTAAAGAATTTGTTTGGAGGCCGTCTAAGAAGTCAGGAATGTGATTTCAACTTTATATTTCCTCTAAGATCAAAAGGGCGGTAATATTTAATGTGTTTGCTTATACAAGAGTGTTGAACGATGTTGTGTAACTTTGAATCTTATCCTTATTTATACACTGGTTTAAGAGGGATCACATTATTAGCATTGACTGAAATGTATGTTGTATTGCAGTCACTCTATTTTTCATAGTTGCTTATTCTTTCTTGCAAGGTTTTATACATAGCATAGATATTTTTTACAACTAAAATTCTTACCTTATCCTATAGTTTCAATGTTCATCTGCGCTTACTAAATTAAGGGGTTGCCACATTGCTTTGTGTTGATGCTATTTTGGTAGCTTCTTAGTTGAGCATTGTGTTGCATCTGGAGTTTAGAGCATCACAACTGGCATTGTTTTTCTGAACTATGATAATAACACTGTTGTAATTGTTTCAGATAAGGTGTGTTGATTTCTCGCACTGCTCGGACACATTTGAGCCTCTTATTGATTTGAGTTTGGAAATAGAGAATTCGAATTCAATAACCGAGGCATTAGAGTCTTTCACGAGAGGATAAAATTTAGAATGTGATGCCAAATATGAATGTGAGGATTTCAAGCATGGCAACTCTTTTTCAAAAAATCTTACGATTGATAGTGCACCTGAGATTCCTTCAATCCAGCTTAAATGTTTCATCAATACTAGGATCATTGGGAGTAAAGTACACAAAAAAGTTACATATCCTAGAGTTTTGGAGTTAAATCCTTTTACTAATGATGAATAAGACAATCAGGTACTTTATCATTATCATTGCATGTAATTTAAAACTAGTGTTTTCTTTGTCTGAAGCAACCTCTGTTTTCCTAATCTAGCTTTTGTCTGTGAATTGCAGGGAGATTTGAAATATGAATTATATGGTGTACTTGTGCACTTTGGGTGGAAAATGTACTCAGGACATTACTACAGCTTTGTACAAACCTCACCTGATGTCTGGCATAAGATAGATGATTGGCAGGTCTCTCTCTCTCTGTCTCAGTGGATGTGGTATGGTTCACTGTTCATGTCAATGACAACATACACTAATAAAGATTTGGTACTATGCTACTTGTTGTAAACAATGAATGCAATTTTAAGTCATCCAGATAGTCAAACCATTTTTGGGGGGTTTTGTGCAAGATTTCGTGTAAAACTACATTTAACTTATTAAAAAGGCAATTATCATAGGCAATGGTCACTCTATCATCCCAGCAAGAACACTTAGTTTTGTGTAAGATTAGAGGAGGTCTACATTTGTTTGTCGTCTGTCCATTCTATAGTTGGCTGAGATAGGTGAGAAAATAGAGGATTATTGAATTCCTCTTTTATTGTCACAATGCAATTTGTGTTCAACCCATAAATAGCAAATAACAAAGCCTAGTTAACTAAAAAAATCCCAGTGTATTTATACATAGTTTTTTTTAATATATTTGGATGTTGATGTTGTTTTGTCTATTTGGGTTTTGTCAGGTAACAATGGTTGATAAGAAATGTGGTCTTGAGTAGCAGGCATACATATTATTTTACTTTCGACAAGGATCTCCATGGTTTTCAGGCATAGCAGTAGAAAATGCAAAGCAGATATCAGTGGGATCTCCAAAGTCTGTATTGGATGAATCTAATGCCAGTGAGGACTATGATTCCTTGTCTGATAAAGAGTGTCACAAGTCAAACTTTAATAAATAGAAGATGTTGAAGAATGAAGGTGAAGCTATGGCTGTCTGTCCAAGTGAAGTCACTCAAACACCTGAGCAGGTTAGGGTGTTTAAGGCCAATGATCCTTCCTCTTCATTTTCTTCAGGTTTAAAAAGATGTGTTGTGAAACCACTCATCTCTTCAAGTTCACCAGCGGTTGGAAAATACACCCCTGAAAATTCTTCCTTGGATGAGAAAAGGGTCTTGGTTGTGACTGGGACGCGCATGGAGGAGCCTCCACTTGCCACCACTAGCAGAGCATCTGTGGGACAAACAGAACAATTAGAGAGATTCCTTATTGGACTTATGATGGAGCCATGTGGTTAAAACATATTTGCAGCAGGGATACTTATCCCTAGGCGTTCAAGTTTCCCCGTTTCTTACTGAGTTTGCCCCTAATAGCTCATTCGAATTTCTTGAAATTTTCAAGCCATACTAATAACTGATCTCAGGTTCTGAAAGAATTCCATCCCCACGATGTGATGTTATTTTTTAAACAAAACCATTTCCTCCATATGAGATACTCACTTGGACGAGGATTCAATAATATAGCATAGTTCCTAGACATTTGGATGCTAATAGAAATAGCCATGAAAAAAGGAATTCGCAGGCTACGGATGATGGGAGACTCCAAATTCATAGTAGACTGAGTAAATGAAAAAGTCACGATTTCAGATATCCTCTTGAGCATGTTGCTTTAGGACATTCAACTCTCTCTCGCCTTGCTGAATTGGTACTCTTGTAGCCACATCCTCCATGAGCTTAATGAAAAAGCTGATGCTCTTTACCAGGAATATCTTGCCCATCCTTCAAGAGTCTACGGGATCTACCAATACTGTGAAGGTGAGGATATTTATTCTATGGAATTCTAGCTCTAATCAAGGAGATTTCTCTTTTTTCTTATGAAAATGGTAAGGGCTTCAAAGTTGTTCTCAGTTATATGAATATATGTATCCATTAAAGTAATCATTGGTTCAATCCCTACAAGAAAGAATATACGAAGTGAAGGTATCCGATGACTGCTATTAGAGGAAGTATCACACTCAGTACTGGTTGTATCAAGACATTTTTCACTAGGAATGGCGATCTTACTAATGCATTGTGACAACAAAAATTCCATATGCGAGGCTATCAGGAGGCATGGCTCATATATCTTCCTTCCTGGGCTGGACTGATTATTTGTTCTTTTTTTAACTGTTTTCTTTCTTTGTTAAATTATGAAAAAAGAGGAGAAAGGATAAAAGAATTGCAAGAGGGCACAAGAAAGCGCCCTAAAGAACTATCAAAGGAAAAAGTGAATATGGTATCTTCAAAAAATTTAAGGAAATATCGCCAGGAGAGAGTCATGTTTGATCTTTATTTTGATGCTGAGGAGCAAGGGAAAAACTCAGAGAAAATGAAAAGAAATATTCTTGAGCATAAGAAAAGATCAACTAAACAGTACATACTATCAGTTGGTCATGATTATTCTTGGGAACAAGCAACAGTCATTGCCATTTAAGCCAAAACAAAAGTGTCACAAAGAGATGGACATGAAACAACCAGAACCATGCAAAGAGAAGAAGAGGAAAAGTGACTATATTAAAAACTTGGAGCAACTTGAAAAGAAAAATGGAGCAGTGAATCAATCATCAAAATATTTGTTGAGGATCTTAGCAAAGAAAAAGGAGTCAATTGAGCAATTCTCAGGAGAGTACCAGGTAGAGTGCCTGGAAGTGCAGGCAGCACTTGCAGAGAATAGAAAATATGATTTGAGTATTAGTGTGTCTTTAGTTAACTCAAGAAAATTTGATGAAGGGAAGAAAAATAAAAGAGAGTAAAGACAAATTGATAATGAATAACAAGAATTAATAAGTTCAAATAGCCCCAAAAATCATATCGAGATTCCAAAGAGATTTAAAAGGAAAATCAAGGACTCAAAGAAATGTGAGACACGTGAAATTCTTCTATCTAAATAGAAGACAAAGGATGTTAGTGAAATTGGTGATACAAAAATGGTTTCAAGCATTCATAATGATGTTGAAGTGAGTTTATGTGAGCAGCGAATCAATCATCAAAAGATTTGTTGAGGATCTTAGCAAAGAAAAAGGAGTCAATTGAGCAATCCTTGGGAGAGTACCAGGTAGAGTGCTTGGAAGTGCAGTCAGCATTTGTAGAGAATAGAAAATATGATTTGAGTATTAGTGTGTCTTTAGATAGCTCAAGAAAAATTGATGAAGGGAAGAAAAATAAAAGAAAGTAAAGACAAATTGATAATGAATAACAAGAATTAATAGGTTCAAATAGCCCCAAAAATCATATCGAGATTCCAAAGAGATTTAAAACGAAAATCAAGGATTCAAAGAAATGTGAGACATGTGAAATTCTTCTATCTAAATAGAAGACAATGAGGATGTTAGTGAAATTGGTGATACAAAAATGGTTTTAAGCATTCATAATGATGTTGAAATGTGTTTATGGCTGCAGCCGAGGGAAGATACATTGCCGCAGAAAATATGTAAGACCGACTTGGAAGAGGATGCAGAAACATTTGTTGGGGAGTTGTTTAATAGACCACTTGGTGATTCACAACATGGTTTAGATGAGCAGGCAGACAAAGAAAATCCATTGAAGAAAATGGCAAAGAAGATGTCAAAAGAAGATGTTATTGTCCTTACTGGAGTTAAAGAATTGAATGGGATGCACATTAACCCCAGACTTAGTCCATGCTAGAAATTTGAGCAAGCCATTAAAGAGATGACCTAAGAATGTGGAGGATGCCAAAATCCTTGATGGGATGGCAGAGTCTAATGGAATTAAAGGTAGTGCCTATAACCTTATGTGCTTGGATGGAGATGAATGTAAGCCTGCAAATAAAAAACAAGGAAAGTAAAAGCTGATGTTGAAATCCTTACTAGGGTGTCAAAGCAAAGGAAATCAAGGATACCAGTTGTTAGCCATGAGAAAGAGAACCAGTTGCATTTGAAAGCTAAGAACCTACATGCTTTGCCTCCAGATCGGAGCTCAAAAACAAAGCTCGCTCATTCGTACAGCTCTTATGGATACACAACCCCTAACACCAAAGAAAAAGGTAGCAAATTTGGAATCCTGTATGATATCAAAAGACTTGCTTAAAGAACATAGATTTTTTTATGTGCACTTGCACTTTAACAATATTATATGAGTATTCATTTCAAGTTGTAAAGAACATACACTTTTTTTATGTGCACCTGCACTTTAAGAATATTATATGAGTATATATTGATTCAATTATGTATGATATTATGACATCTTCTAGACACAACATACTCCAGTGATTACTCATTTTGGACCAACGAAACAACCATCTCTGAATATTTTTGAAGATGGGAAAAGTACATAGCAAAATAAGCTTTCTGAAGATATTGTAAAGCGCTTGATGAGTATTTTTTTGAAGCTAACAAGGCCATCGTTGGCAACCAATAAAGAGACACCATCAATAGCTTCACGGTCAACTTTTTCAAGTGTAAGCCCAAAAAGCTATGGCTCGAGAAGCACTTTAAACTGTAAAATACCTATGGAATATTCAGAAGAAATACATTTCAAAGATCCTTATGGTGTTTGTTCTGAATCAATTCTGAGAGATATTGGTCCATACAAACATTTCCATGATATATCTGCAGTCTCATTTGACTTGGGTCGGCTCCCAAGCTGTGCTTCTTTATTCAGAAGATTGAGATGTGTTTGTCACTTTATTGGAATACCGATAAACATCTCTTAAATGATATTTGGCCAAATCGTTCACCTGTACCGATTCCTTTACTGTAAACAATCTAGATTATTTGTGTTGATCATTGAAAGGTCAATTAGAAGCCCTTACAACGTTTCCATTCTCATTTAGTCATTTTTAGGTTTGGCCTAATTTATAAGTCTCTGCTTTTCAGATTTCTTGTGAGCAAATTGTGTTATGGAGATGTAAAGGGCTTGACATATCAGCAGAAGCTAGCCTTTTGAATCAACATTTACATTGCCTGCATGATGCATGTATGATGGTAACATAACCCCTGATTTACATCTATAGCTTCTTTTTATTGCTATCACAACAAACTCATTAATGGGCTCTCCCAGTTTTTGTCTATTGCTTTCTAAATAGCTGATCTTCACTTTAGGATGCATCTTGTTGTGACTAATACAAATTTAACTTTTACACTTGAGAAACTTTAGGCCTTTATTGAACATCGAATACCAAGCACCCCTCAGAAGGTTGTTTCACTCATGCGCGAAGTATGACAGCCAAAAATGAAGAATGCAATCAATTGACTTTATTGCTCGTTTCCTATAGTAGTAGCTGCCTATATCAGAGGGTGAACATTGAAGGCACTTTTTATAACTTATATAAAGACAGCGTACCCTGCTTTTGCAATGGAAATAAGATTATGAAATAATTTGTAGAATTTCATATTGCCACTGTTTTGCAGTCATTTAATTTCTGTGAATACTGTGATGGGAGGGTTACACATAGTCCTTAATGTTGGAGGGAAGTTGATGAATGCATTGGCTATTGAACATTTCATACTTCGACCACCCTTTCACTCAAAAGAAGNCCAAAGGAGCTAGACAATGAGGATCTTGCTTTCCTCTATCACATTGAGGCGTGTACCTCAGTTGGGGATCTCAGCTTGCCTCTGGTTCAGGAATTCCAGAATCATCTGCTCAAAACCTTCTTCAATGGACATCAGGTTCACAATGAAAGTGCCAGCCATCAATAGAGTAGGAATAAAAAAATAAACTGCATTACTGTAACAACCATTTATGGGTCCATTAGGTAGTTCTTTTGACTCAACTTTTTTCTTTTCTTTTTTC
>LPNX011217286.1:336951-351665 GCA_001517045.1 Pseudotsuga menziesii | reverse complement strand
GAAAAGACATTTTAAATTCTTCCAATTATGTATCTAACTGACCTTCCCAAGTTGATTGAATGCTAGGCCTATTGGAAAAATGGAAAATCTGAAGAGGAGGCATCCNGACTAAGCTTGCCTCTGGTTCAGGAATTCCAGAAGCATTTGCTCAAAACCATCTTCAATGGACATTAGGCTCACAATGAAAGTGTTATCCATCATCAAAGCAGGAATAGAAAAATAAACCTATATTATTGTTACAACTGAAATCTTTGGTGCTGAGTACACAGTTCGGTTCAGTTCAGTTCAATGATATATCGGCCCTATGCAATGTTCATCAATTTCTCAAGCTTTTCATGCATCAGTGCCTACTCCAACCCTTCCAGTTGCTTAGTAGACTTCACAACAACCACATCTATCAAAGGGAAGTGGCTGCCTTATCCCCTTTTGAGCCCTCTGCATATCTGATAGTGATTCCTGCAATTTCATATATCCTTGAAAGAGTTTCACAGTAGAAAGTTGAGAAATCGAGGACTGCTATTATGAAAGTTGAGAAAGTTGATGAAGAAAATCAAAGGTGTAATTTCAAATCTGTTGTGACTGAAATGAAATGAAGTTGTTTATGCTCTTGATTTCAGGCTTGAGCAAAGTCAAAGCAATGCTATATTTTTCAACTTGTCATTCTCGAAAATGTACATTTTTCTGCCTAGTTGGAGGAAAATTTGTCTTAAGATGTTAAGTATTTGCGAGAATGTCTCTATATGAATAAGATGTAACTATACCGAGTGGGTTCTTGGAACCTTCTTCATTTAAAATGATGGGTGGTTGTACTCGTTGATGCTTTCATTTATATGTAACGGATACTTGTAAGAGTGCTCCTGATTTTTATTGTAAGAGTGCTGTTGAATAGCGTTGGGATCTCCATAAATTCTCCTTTGGCACATAATATATATATTTATTCTCCATTCACCTCTCTCAATATTGGCACATAATATATATTTATTCTCCATTTTTTTGGCTCACTTCAATGTTACATTTTTTTTTCTTGCTTACCCGCTAACAATTACCTTAACGGCGTATTATTGCACCTTCCTTGGGGCAATTGCTAGTATAATAGTATGGATGATTGTGGTTTATGATGTGATAACTTGTTATTGCTAAATGGTAGTGACATATAAGTAAATGTGCACAATAAAGATGAAGAATTGGTTTAGTGTTGATATTTCCTGAAGTAAAAGGAGTGGTGAGGTTCTTGGACCGCATTAGGTCAAAAAAGTTGGAAATCTATTAAATATTTGTTTAGCCCTCGTGACAGTGGCCTTTGTTCTACCTTTTGTTAAATAGTTTAAGTCGAATACAAATTCAATTGTATTTCAATAAGTTTTAGACCGAAGCGCAAGATTTACCCGGGAAATGATAGTCAGTATTTACAATCAAGGGGAACAGAAGTGAGAATGGCGTCCAATAACGATAATAACAGCAGCTTCGGCATTAAGTCCTACTCGTGCCACTCAAAGGCTCTCACACAGCAATGGGTGGAGGCCATTGCCAGCTTATTGAGGCAATACGAATTCCTGTGGCGTGCCCACGTTGTCGAATTTTTCCAGGTAAGACTACTAACGCACTGCAGCTTATTCTTCCCTTACTCTATTTATTGATTGATTTATGAGCTTCCAACATTCAAATTTATCAGTAACACTGCAACTGCAAGTTTTCCTCAGGCGAGGCTTTGGGAAACCGTGGACAAGGAATGGATGGAGTGTCTGAGAAAGGAGAGTGTACACAATTTACTGTTGCTGCCCTCTGGACTAATTCGGGTAACCACTTTATCAGTGAACACTAAATTCTTAATTGAGTTTTGAGTGGTACGAGCTTCTGAAGTTGTTGCTTTCCTGTTTTCACTTTTCCAATTATTTTCACATCAGTGTATGCTTCTCATTTTGTTTTGTTTTGAATGAGAGCTCTTGCTTCAAGAGGAAGAATACGTGCTTCCATTAAAGGAAGGTTATAGAGAATTGTGGTTTTGATCCTTTGGTTTCAGGGTCTTTTACAGGGCTTCTATAACGATGCCCCTCATCCATACCCCACTCCAATAGGATAATTGGAGTTACTAAAATTTGAGCACCTTTTTTTCTCTCAGATCTAAAATTAAACATCTTTTTATCGATTCTTAAGGTTGATCCATTTCAGCTTTTGATATTAAATCGATAAGTTTGTAACATGCTCTTTATTCGGTGCTCTAGTACCAAATTATTCGGGTGTTATGCTCCCTTATCTCTTGTAAGGTTCGTGTTCAATCGACACCAGATTTCATATGACGCCAATGTGTGATTTGATGTCCCATAACCTCTATATTGCGATTCTGCTAACTTTTTAAAATAACTGAACTGATGCTGCATATGAAACCCGTCGAACTCAGCTGACTGTTAATCCAGGGCTCTATGCTTGCCGGGGTTTGGACCTGGGTCAAATGATCCAATATTCAATTTGCATTTATTGTTTCTTTATTGTGGCTCATTTGCTCACTATTTGTTACAACCTCCTATTTGTAACTTGATCTCTTAATATTCAATTTGCATCTATTGTTTCTTTATTGTGGCTCATTTACTCACTATTTGTTACAACTTCCTATTTGTAACTTGATCCCTTAATAAGTTAATTGGTTACAGGACTTAAATATGATCAATAATTGGGTCAATGAAAGTGGTGTGTTGTCATAAACTCCATTAGGTTAAAGCCTTTTAATGGCATGCTTGTGCTTGTGTATGCCCATGCTTTCAAAAATGGGTGGGCCAAGTGTAAGTTTTAAGCGACTTTAGCATAATACATAACCCCATTCATGAATTCTTAGTTGAAGAAGACTTCTGTAGTGTGGCAGTCCCAGTGTTAAATCCAAAATAGAACAGTTGCCACTTGTTCGTGTTGACTAGAAGGTTAAAAAAAACTAAATTGACATGAGTTTAATGTTGGCCCCACCACCCTTTTGTTGTAGAATGGTGTGTCTACGATAGATAGACTATACGGCTTCTTGATAATAAGTGTTTAACTTATGGCTTGGTGTGATAACAAATTACAGAAACACAAATTTCATAACATCCACATTAAATTGCATGTAGTTAGAATGATCTTTCTGACATCATATCAAACAAGTATTGGGAATTACATGAGTAGGCATATCATTTAGGTGTTGTCTACCTATTAGACGATTTTGACTTTCTGGCGAGTGTTTGATGGAATCCGCCATTTTGAAAATCGACAAATCATAATTTTTCATTGCTCAGAACCCAATTTTGATTGCAGAAATGGATTCAGCACACCCAAAAACCTCTGTGGCACCGGGAGTATATAATTTTAACAACTTATATTTAGAATTCAAAAATTTCTGGCTGGATTTTGGGTTTAAATGACCGAAAAACGAAGGTGAAATCGTCTAATCTTTAGACTACTGCTACCATTTAAACCCTAGTTGCACAGGAATCGATTTTGAGAGTTGGGAAATCCATCCTCATCGTTTCCTAAGTTCCGGAGGCTTTGGAACATGTAGGAAATGTTCCAAAAGCATGGGACTGGTTCTAGGAGCTTTGGGAGTTTGGCAAGAGCTTTTAGGTGAGGGGCACAGGACTCCTGATGTGGTTCCATGATGTTCTGTATGTTTCTGGTATCTTGGTGTCCAAATTACTTTTGTTTTTGTGCATTTTTTGTTGTTGCTAGATTACAATGCCACATCAGCTCATTTTGGCCTATAAATGGTCAACTATGATGGATCTACCCTTATGTATTTATATATTTGTGTGGTTTGCATTCATCTTGTCTTAGTTAGGCCATTGATTTGCAGAATTAATGGTTATTGTTTTGTAGAGGTGTATGAAGTCCTTTGTTTTAATGGCTGTCACGTTTGAAGTATAGTGAATGAGCTTGTTATTCATCTTTTCTCTTCATTTTGATTTGTTGTTTGATATTCTAGAGGTGTATGAAGTCCTTTGTTTTAATGGTTGTCACAAGTATACTGAATGACCTTGCTATTTATCTTTTCATTTTGATTTATGGTCAATGGTTGTTGTTTTTTTCTAGAGGTGTATGAATCCTTTGTTTTAATGGTTGTCACATCTTAAGTCTAGTGAATGACTTTGTTATTCATCTTTTCATTTTTGATTGGTTGTCAATGGCCTCATGTTGGTTTACATTTTAAAAGAGTTCCGAATGGTTTCAAAATTCGTCTTAACTTTTAAGTACCAGGCCAATTGGGCCTTTACTTGTTAATCTGGTTAAAATTTGAACCCTTTTAGAATAAAATACATGGACAACTGTTATACATGAATACAAAAAAAAGCAGTTATACTATTTGGTCAAAGTTATATGTTATATTTAAATTTTTTTCCAATAAACTGTGTTAGATATTAATATTATACATATAATGTTATATATATATATATGTGTGTGTGTTTTTATTAGTGGTTCACAAACCCCCAGGGGGCTGCTACGTCCACAGGAATAAGTCGTAGGGGGTCCACCCGAAGGGGCCTCACCCTATTCGCTCTGATTACGGAGCTAACCTGATGGGGACATCAAATGAGGCCCTTATATAGCAATGTATAGACCACCCGGGGATTTGACCTCGAGACCTGCTCACAACNTATATATATATATATATATATTAAATGAAATTGGTTAAAATTATATATATAAAAGCCTTCGGAAGAGGCATAAGCTTAGTACAAAAACAGAGCTTCAAGTTCAATAGTAGAAATCAGCCAGACAAAGTCTAATGCTTGTCCAAAATTCCTGATTCTGTCCTCCGCAGAGGACTGCCCTATAATCCTACTGGTGTATAACCGAATAAAAATACCTAGTACATCGCATATTCGACAATACATGAGCTAAACATAACAGTGATGAATCTAGAAAACATTATTGCTACCCGCATCCATAGGCTGGGTTGGGGCGTTCTGGTTTTTGTCTATGTCTGTCTCTGCATTGCTGGGTCTGACAGTCTCCACATCCTCCATCCTCCAATGGGATGAACCGACTGAAGGACAATTGTTAGAAGCTGCTGATGGGGTTCCCTTGTTCAGAAGCAAGATCCTTCTCAAATGTTTGCAATTTTCTTCAAGTGCTAGTATGACTTGAGATTGGCGCTGGATTTTTTGCTGTTGCTACTGGATGGTATGCAACATCATTGCATGGTCCCTGCCATTGGTTACATCGTTCTCCTGAGTCCTGAACTCGAATCATGATTGTATATAAGGATGACTGACTCCCTGAAATGTGAAATTTTAGCACACCAGATCTTGGTTACAAGTTCAATCTTTTATTTACACCAGTAATTAATTAGCTCTTTAAATTACTGAAAAGATAAATGCAGCACACTGATAAGCAACCATAAACAAAGAAAACCGAACACAAGAAATACCCTGGAAACCTCAATGGGGAAGACCAACAAACAATTTGTCTTCTTCTTATTTCAGGATTTGATTACAGCAGCACTTCATTAGTCCTCCAGATGAAACCTCTGGATCTAGACCTAAACACACAAGGTGTCCCAAATCCTCTTTGCAAACTGGATAGACAAACCCTAGATCCACCCTGGATCCAATAGACAACAGAGAAGTAACTCTTCCCTAGGAAGGCTGTGATCTCAAACTGAGATCTGGATTGCTCACTACAAGCTAAGTCACCTAGTTCGAGTTCGAATTCAAAGACCTTGAAATTTGAAAAAAAATTGGCAATGAAAAATTTGGCAATAAAATTTGACATTAAGTTCGACAAGCTATATAATTTGGAAATTAAAAAATATATAAAAATTTCATTTAATGTAATAATACATAAATTTTTAAAATATATTAATGCAACCTTTTAAAATAAGCTAACTTAATAATTATATTGTATATTTCTTTAAATATGATATCCTACTTACGTTTACATTATCATACTATGTAGCTTAGTAATAAAGTTATTTTTTTTATATTTGATGCATTCCCGTCATGTATGCTTTGTCGAAATTTCTTTCTCCCAACATTATACTCATTAAACTTAGCCGACAGTCCTGCTACGCTCCTGGTTTCCTCTTCGCACGACCGTTTTATGGCTACCTTGCGGCCCGTGGTCGTAGTTGTCGTCTATGGTTGTATCCTACAATTGTAGCGGTGCTTTCCTACTGGTGCCCTCTAGTTCCTTGTGCTCACAACCCTCATGACAAGTGCCTCACAACCCTCACGACAAGTGCCTCACAACCCTCACGACAAACGCCTCACAAGCATGATTCACGGTAGGATTCTGGGTCGTCCAAATTAAAAAAAATGATTTTATTGAATTTACCTTGAACTTCGGACAAGTCGAGGCGATTTACGCATTTGTTTCCTCTACGTGGGGTCATCCTGTGGTCATGGCTTGAAAATCGACGATTTTCAATGATTAAAATCGGTTGTTTGAAAAATTCGACGAATTTTGAATTTGAAGGCAAAAATTCACCGAATCCGGTGACTTAGACTACGAGAGGAAACTTGTCTCTTGCAACTATGATTATGACCACTATAGAAGATCTCCTTTACTCCTGTGACTGTGATACTGAACTCATACTCTAAGGCTCCTTTTATAATATCACACTAATGCAAATACCATGGGCAATACCATGGACTCTCCAATACCATGGGCCAACTAAAACCATTTACATGAGGTGTTATAAATCCACCTTTACAATATATGTCTAGAAATCACCTCGACTCCTTTTGTGTTTCTAGACACCCCCAACGTAGAAGCACTTGCCAAGTTAAAAAAACTAACAGAAATGTTTTCTTCATGCCTTCTGAGATATTTTCTGGTATCTCTATTTTTTGCTTCCAAATTCAACATTCTATCCATGAAAATTAACTTGCAAACTAAATGGAGGAAGGGGGTAATCGAAACTGAAACCTTACTATGCTTGGTCACTGGAATTCCCAAATGCAATCTTGTAACTTGAAGTGAATCCTCCAAAGCAAAGAAAATCTCACTAGGGTCCCAAACACTCAGGTTGTTGGATGAAATGCAGAGTTGGGTAATGAGGTGGTGCTTAGAAGTATTCCAAATTCATTGCCCTTTGTACCCAAACTAGGAGGAGGTGTTGTTCAGATGCGTGTTCACCATACCAGGAATAATCCCGTCTTCAAAACTCATTTCCGTCGATCCCCAAATATTAAGCCAACAGTTGAAGTAAATAGAAGTGTGTGAAGGTACTTGGAGGACAGTCGAATTTATGATATCTTTGCTTGAGTAATAAAGATTGCGATGGTGGATGTGATATGTGTCCTTCATGCTTGGCTCCAAAATATTCATTGATAAAACTAATGTTTAAGGGATTGTGTGGAAGAAAGTTCCCCCATTTTTTTACCCTTTCCTCTTGCCAATCTCGTTACATTGTTGGCATGATAGTTAGCTTCCTTATTTAGATCTCTTAACACATGATAATAAGTCACTTCGTCAAATTTGTTGGCTTCAGATTGAGCTCTGATGATCAACTTGCTGCCTTCTAATAGATTGATAGACGTAGTGTCTCAATCCTTTCATAAGCTTGACGATGATTGCAGAATCTCCAATGATGATTAGTCTTTTAATCTTACTGGGGTCAAGGTTCTTAAGTCACTACAAAAGAGCAAGAGCCTTAGCTTGGTTTTTGTATAGTACCCCCAATCCTCGTTCGAAGTAAGATTCAAGATTTGCACCAGGGTCAATGAGGATGCATTTGCACCCGCCACCCCTGGATTGCCTTTAGAGGCTTCGTCAAAGAAGAGTAGGTGTTTCCCAAGTGAAAGATGCCAATGTGACAATTCCTTTGTTTTTAGTCGAAGCTGCCAATTTGATCCTTGAAGAGGCCTTTGTATGAGTCTAGAAGGTGGGTCAGCTTGAGTTAGAAGCAAACTGTTGATCCAATTCTGCTCCTCATGTTCCAGATGCAAAGGCTCATGATTGCAAATTCCCCTGCTTTTGATCATTTTGCTCATAAGACTAATAGCCTTGGTTGCTGTTTGTCTGGGAGTTGGAACTTCTGCCTCAAAAATGTATTTATTCCTGGCCAACCAAACATTCCAATAAAGATATTTTGGAAGGGCTTGCCAAGCTCACTTAAGCAGAGTCTTGTGTTTGAAGGTACCTTAATAAGACTTTACCCATTTTGTGAACATTTCTTTGTAGGATTGAGGCAAATTGGGTCTCTCTCTGATTCCTTCAAGTGCATTCTCCTAGACTTGTTTGGTGAAAGGGCGGTCTATGAATAAATGTCAATGATTCTCTTTAGCATCTTGGCATAAAACACATCTAGATGGATCATTGATGCCTCGCTTCAATAGATTTTTAGTTGTAAACGATTTTTCTTGAACCATTGTCCAAGTAAAAGTGTTAACCTTTGGAATCCCATCATTGTGCCACACTAGCTTCCAAATCCCAACTTTTGGAGGATGGGGGAGGCTTTCAATTTGGTGTTGATAACCTGCTCCAACCCTATAGAAACCCAAAATGCCCCAACCTCTCGAATTTGAGGTGATGCTATCAAGGGGGGCGTAGCTTAAGAGGGATACTAACCGAGATGAGGCTTGATGTTTAAGTTAGGGGGGGACATTTGGGATATTCCAACTAGTCCAGCGAATGCCATCACTTGACCACACAGAGATGTCATGAAGATGAGTGATGTCCCTGCTGTTCATCCAATTTTTGAGTTCTCGTAGTTCAAATTGCTATTCAATTGGGGCATTTCCTTGAATGCTATCCTCCCAAATGTTAATATGATTTCCATTACCATGAACCCAAGTGAGATGATTATGGATTAGAGGGTAAACAATTTTGAAGAGTTTCCATATCGAGGAGCCCTTAACATCTTTCAGAGGTTTATCGAGGCAACGCTTCTTAGGCCTGGAGAGGTATTTTCTGTGTATTGCTTACTTACACCAGTCATTGTTTCAGTCCTTTTGGAGAGGAGTTTCCGGATTAACTTAGCTCCCAAAGCATAGTTCATCATTTTTGGATCCTTTATTCCTAGTCCTCCAAATTCCTTCAGAAGTCCAATCGTATTCTAGTTGATAAGGTGAAATTTTTTGGAATTTGTTTTGCCGTCTTGCCACAAAAATTACCTGATATCTAGCTATTTATTGAAGAATGCCTAAAAGAGCTAGCATTGCGGAGCATTGGTAAATGGGAAGAACCAAGAGGGTTGATTTGATTAGGACAATCCTCCTGGATGGTTTCAACCATTGTGGCCCCCATTGCAACATTTTGCTCTTAATTTTCCTAATAATGCCTTGCCAATTAGCTGCAAAAGTATTGCTTAGCGAATTAGGCATTCCCAAGTGAAAGAGGTCCAATCTTTTGTTGGAACTCTATAATTCTTGCTATGGCCTAGATTTTTGGGGTGTTGATGTTCCAACCATAGACGTGGCTTTTTTCATTATTCACGGTGTCGCCTGAGGCATTTAGGAAGTCATTCAAAATGTCCTTGAACCTTCTTGTCATTCTCTTCCTAACAAAATGGTGTAATCTACAAACTGAGAATGATTTATGCCTCTGATGCCTTGAGTGAAGGTGATACCCAAAAGCCTTTCCAGCACTCGCTCTTCCTCCAATTTCCTGCTTAGTATCGACCATGATTATGTATAACTATGAGGAAAGAGGGCAACCTTTCCAAAGTCCTCGCTTGAGGTTGAAGAAGCTTGTCGGTCTTTCGTTGACAAGGGGAGAGAATAGGGAGTGCTTATACAATATTTGATCAACATGACAAAAGATTCACTAAATCCAAATTTACGCAAAGCATTGAAGAAAAAAGAATGCCTTACCTGGTCAAAGGCATTGGCCATGTTCATTTTGACAATTGTTCCTTTCTCCTTGTTCACCTTGCTGGTGTGGATTGCTTCTTGGATGAGGACTATATTGTCAAGAATTTGTCTTTTGGGCATAAAACCCCCTTGATTTTAAGAAAATATTCTTGGCATGAGAGGCTTTATCCTGGTGGTGATGATCTTAGAGAGGATTTTGTATGAAGTGTTTCAAAGAGAGACATGAGAGCATGAGAAGGATGTGTTATCCACTAATTATGCACTTAGTGGATTTCCAGTGAGCCGCCGAAGTCATGAACAAACCAGTTGTTCATTGTTAGTGCTCAGACAGTTCCATGGTTCATCAGGGCCATTTTTGGGCCTCTTTTTTAATAAATACATGTTCATACCCCTTGGGGACGTTGTAATAAATGTTCTAACACAAATTTTTTGTAAAGGACTTGGCCATCAATTCGATCATTCCAAGGTGTTTTTTCCCTTGTCAATTATGCAATGTTGAATAAGAGATGTATAATTTTCAAGTTTTTCAGTGCTCCTCCAAAGCTGGAATGGCTGTCTTGGTGGTTAGGCCTTAAGAGGTTATTAAAGTTTACGTGTCGATGTATATAAGTGTGTTAGACATGGTTTTGAGTCATTATGAACATGTACTAAGCCCCCCTTAGTTTTTTTTTAATTTCTGAAAAAATATTTTTTTCCACAATTTTAGGCCATTTTTTAATGGTTTAAATGGAAAAATTCAAAATGTAATAAAATTGTGATCCAGAGTCTGTTTTGGTGTGGATGGGCTTGTTTTCAAGCTTAGAGCACCTCTTTTACCCGAGACCCACTTTTCCCATGCTCCGGGTGATTAAATTGTCTCGTATGGCATTATTTCTCTATCAGTGTGACGAAGTGGCAAAAAAATGCTAAATTACGACAAATTGCACCAAAGTCAAAAAGTTAAATTTGATGACTTGGAAAGGGTGGCAAATGGTCTCATGTGATAAACATATCATACTTAGGATACAAGGCATCATGTTACATTGGTATATGATGGCTAAATAAATCAAACAAACTAAGGATATACGTCCCTCTTCTAAACTCGCACATGAAGGAATGTGGGCCATCATTAGGTGGTTTGACGTCATTATATTAGCGTGGAGTGACATGGAAATCTCTTCCTAGAATCAAGGTAAATCCACTCCATAGACTTCGTGATTGATTGGGAAGGTGACGAGTGATTGAGGATGAGGGATGCAACCCCTCTTGTGGGCTCATGTTTCATGCATGTGGCTTCATGCAAGTAGGTTGGTGGGAGTGTAGGTGAGGGCGCATCTTCATATGGAGATGTGGCGCCTCCTCTTTGAAGTTGACTTCACTTGAATTCCAACCAATCCCCCTTTTCACTCAAGTGAACTCATGTCCACTCCAGTTGTTTGGTGCACCCCCTAGTGGTTTGTAAACTCTATAAAAACAAGGCCTTCTTCCTCATTTTGAAGGGAAGCAAGGAACCTCTGCTCTTGTATCATTGTTATTGTTATTTATGAATAAAATTGAAAGGCTTTGGAGGCTCATGATCTGTGGTAAGTTGTGCATGTGGTAATTTTTTTGTGAGGTAATATTGTTAAATTATTTTGCTTTGCATAAACTAATAGTTTGGCTTAGACGGCTCTCTGTAGCATGTAGGATAAGCCTTTTCAATTGTCAATTTGCTTATTTACGTTTTTGCTATTAGCGATCTAAGAGTTCATGCTTTAATCAGTTATATTTCATGATCTTTTGGTTTTCTAACTGTGGAGTGTACCAGATCTAATTCGTTTTGTGCAAGCTTGATAAGTGTGCAGATTACCATCCCGAGTGAAAGGTTGAGCTCGCTTGCATCTCCTTTTCTTTGGATTATTGGTTGAAATAAAGACATAAGCATTCCTTGCCCGCATCAAAGATCTTTCCAATCTTGCAAGAAAGATTCAAGACTTGAGCAGTTTTTCTTCTCCTTCTTAAAAGTTTAAATCTCTCTCTTGGTTACATTTGAATCAAGCTTAGATCTATTTAAAAAGTTTATTATACATTCCTTAGCTTGTTCACTTGTTAGATCTAAAGTGTCTCCAAGTCGCAATTATAAGCCTAGATCTAGTGTTATTTACTTAATACTTGAAGTAGCATAATTTTCCATTTTTTTGCAAGTATTAAGTAGTGTAATTTTTATTGTATTTTTGTACTAATCCACTAATCCGTGATCATTTAGATTGCTGGTTTTTAGCAGGTCGGAGGAAAAAGAGAGGGAGGTGCTGCCGAATAATCAATTTTTTGGTCATCTGGAGCACCCATGATCCATCTACCTTCCCTCTCCTCCATTTTTTTTCTTCCCAACACTTGTAAAGTCCCTTCTGACCCATTTTTCAAGGGTTAAAAAAGGGCTTTTCCTTTTCAAACTAATTTTAATAAAGAGCAAGTGGGATCACGACTCCCACAACCCTCCTTCCCCCATTTGGGGGAAGCCTGTATCTGTCTCATTTGCTTTATTCATTTTAGAGTAGGTTTTCTTTCGTGCAGAATAAAAATAGATCAATCAATTTCTTTGATTTAATTTCCTTTTTTTTATTTTTGTAAAACTAAATACTAAGCCATCCTTGCTTTCCTGAGTACGACCTTCAGGTCTGAAAGAGACTCCTGGCTGTAGTAATAAAAAAAAGTTGTCATTTTCTTGTTTGATTTACTATGTTACTAATAATTTACCCCTTGCTCTTCCGAGTACAACCTTAAGGATGGAAAGAGATTCTTGGGCTTAATAATCAAGAAAATGCTACACTAAAATCTTTAAAAAACTGACCAAGGCTCCATTGTGTATGCTCTGCACTGCTGCGGTTCGATCGTCCAATTGGATGCACCAAAAGCAATGCGAGTGACTAGCGTAACTAGGTTCACATCTTAATAAATCTCCCAAGGCGAAGATCCAACGCCTTGATTTAATCCATTGTGGGGAAAGTTCACAGAGGAAGCGAGAACCAATGGATAGTGACCTCGGGATACTGTCAGGCTACACCCTCGTTGGTGTAGTGTTGGACACGTCCCAGAGACTCCGATCTAGCCCACATATTCTTTGCGTGGAACCACATCGGATTAGGGTTTTGGACATACTCCTCGTACCGCCAAGTATATATGGAGTCCCCTTCTCCCTTGTTTATTCCACTCATTAATCCGTATTAATTTTAAAACGAACCAAGAAACATTTGCAAAATACTTTAATCTTTCAGTAGCGCTATTTTATTTGACTCCATTGGAATTTATCTACATTTACAACAATACTCTTCATTTGCTTATCATCAGTGTATTGTTGTTGCTTAAACCTTATATGTCGATGTTATGTTTATATGTTGTTGAAGTACTTTTCATATATGCAAACATCTCGATTCAGTCAATGACTTAAAAATTTCTAAAAAACAATCCCATCCACAACTAATAACTAAAAAGAGCCTTAGCAACTATTTTATAGGGACTACCCACCTTGGCTTCGTTAGGAGTTTGCCTAAACGAAGGAGTGAGGATCAGGTGACAACACCCGACTCGAGCCTTTTCCCCAAGGACGCACTTAGCAGCTTGAAGCTTTTCGTTGCGCTAACCCCCTAGGTGCGTGAAAGGAGACAACACGACGTTGGGTTGACTTCCTTAGGAATGAGGGCTATGAACGAGGTGTTGGTGTTGCTCACTAGTTTATGCTTCTAGTGTGAATATCGAATCATTCTTAACAAGTCCACTTTGATTATGTGCTAACATATTTGATAGAAGTGAATGGGAAACCTGTCTGGTCCTGTAGCTTTATTCGGCGCTAGTCCCCAAATTGCATTGATCACTTCTTACTCATCAATGTTTCTATTTAAAGTCTCATTATCAGCCTGTGTGATGAGAGATGGAATGTGTTCCAACTGTTATCACATACATAGTAGCCAGGCTACCATATTCTATTTTTCAGATACAATACATTTTTCAGCCAGATCTCTTACATATGAGATGCTGAGATGAGTAGTTTTGACGAATCATTATTTTGTTAGTGGACTATTATACTCTCCCATGTCAGAACTGAGTCTCAAGACACTCAGATTCGAGGACTAATGTAGCCATTCAATCATTTACAGAGCAGTTAGTGATGCCCAGATTTGGTTGTAGTGTTTTCTCATTGGACAGATGATGGTTCAGATGGATTATTTGCATGGTTATGACTCAACATTTATTTTATTGTGTTATGGTTATCATTGCTCTTATACTCATCTTTGTGACATATACTAGCATTTAGTGTCATGATCTGGCGGTCATAAATATATGGACTTGGATGTATTTGTATTATGTATTGGTGTCCCTACTTAGACTTGGAAGTTCCTGAGCTATACTCATTGGTTTTACCGTCCCTAGGGAGAATAGAGGTAGTCATTCCCACCATTCTTTGGCTTGCTAGTGTTGGCTTCATCTTTCACTGTCTCCACCCATCCTTTACCTTCTAGTTTTGTTTTTAACCCGACTTACTACTTGACTTGTGGCATGGAGGACCTTTCCCCGCTAGAATTTTTGTTGGACAAACCTCCCTGTTTATAGTGTGTCTCGGCTCTGAGTTGGTGATAGAACTTGCCTTTGGTGAGTTGGATTGAATGGCTAAATCATTTTGGTCGGTTGTCCCGATGTTTGACACTGTGCAGAACTCCCCCTAGTCACTTGAGATGTTGTTCGCTAAAACTGAAAGCTCATGTACTACTTGTATTGGAAATGTTTATATATGCGCCCATGGAAAATGTAAATTCTAAAATGTGTTTCTTAACATATACGAGCAAAGGGAAAGAGCAATGAAATGCTAAAATACTCCTTGAAGGGTATAAGAAAAGGTCCCAAAAGCAATGATTAAATATATGCTATATCCAAATATTGCTGACCTTATAAATTTGAATATGTCCTGGATGAAAGCTGCAGTTG
>LPNX011217286.1:239733-336626 GCA_001517045.1 Pseudotsuga menziesii | reverse complement strand
CAGCAAATGGATGATAGTCTGAGTTATATTATTGGTATCTGGTCATTTACAGGTGATTATATTGTCTATTGGATATTGTTGATGATCAGGCAGAGACCTGGAAAGAGTATGAGTATGCACCCTAGATGGATTTGGACTCTCCGAGTTTGGTGAGATAGCTTATTTTCAGTTCCGGGCACTTGCAGAGATGATCAGGCTCATTTTACCCTTCTGATGCAGTTTTGTTTCACTGGATGATGTGTTTGAGCAGGGAGATGTTTTTATTGGATCTCCTAGGGTGTTGTATGGGGCATAGGGGGTGTAGCCACTTGATTGTACCATAGTACCCCCATCCCAGAAAGCCTGGTGGGATCAGTTTGACAACGCAGGCACCCTAGGAGGCTATTTTGGCAGGTTCATGTTTCCCGAGGCCGATTAAAAAATGATTAAATGGCTATTGAAGAAATTGATTTGGGCTACTGAGGCAAGGAAATGACATGGGATGAGTCATGATGATGAGTGTTATGTCCTCCGCACCTTCTCCAGCAGTTGCAGCACTTGATTGGGCCCACAACCATTTTTTGGGCATTTTTATATTATTTTATGGAGCTTTTGGGAGGCTCATGATTTCCTCAAGGAGGCACAAAGTAAAAAAATTAGAATATTATATTATTTTATTGTGCCATGGGGCACCTAGAGGAAGTTAGTTAACACTCCATGGACCCACCATGTGCTTCATTTGTTTCTTGTTGAGTGGGGTACCCTCTTTATGGGTGATCTAGTCCACTTTGGTACTTTATGGTTATATTGATCCATGTATTGTATGTTGAGCTCATCTCAACCATTGATTAGAACACTTATATCTTTTAATCTTAGCCACTTGTTTTTAAAGTGGTTAGGATTTTGGTTCTCTCATTTCTATTTAGAGGAAAGAGCTTCTCATTTGTAAGGGGTCTTTGGCTCTTTGATCTGAATAATAGAAAACTTTTCCTGTGGATATTTTCTTGGATCTCCTTTGCATCTAATGTTCTTAGATGGTGATTGGAAAGTCTTTTGCTTCCTAGCATTTGAGAAATTGTTATGAGATCTATATTTTTTGGGGATCATTGTCTTGTCTACAGGAGGACGACTTCAGCTTGGGCGTTTTTGCAGGGGGACCTCAACTCGCTTGGATTGTCTTCATTTTTTATCAAGGAGTTTTCATTAATGTTGTGGTGACCTATGATTTCTTCTTGCTATTTTTCTTTAGCATATAGCTCCTTTCTCATGTCACAACAAATCTGATATGGTTGACATTTGTTGTGTAGGAGAGAGGGCGCATTGACTTCCTCGGGCAAGCACTGGACATAGAACTCGCTTCAAGCTTCTCAAATTGATCGGGATGGCAGGGATCATCATCATCAAGGCATCTACAAGGTTTTCTAGGTAAAATCTACAGGTTGGTTCTTTTCTTCCATGATCTCAATCCATTGTACCTGCTTTTCTTCAATTTACTGAAAATTCCAAAATATTTAAAAAATCCAAAAATACTTAATAGGGGAACCGTTCGATCTTTGGACAAACCAGTACTGGGTTTTGTAGATCGGGCATCCCTCTCACCAATTCATCCTCAACGCTGTCCAAAAAGTGGTTGGTTTGCCCTAGATCTAAAAAACTGACTGTTTAAACCCCAACACCCCCACTGAAATTTTGACTTTTCCACATCTGACTTTTTCGGGAAAATAATCACTTGGGTTTGTAGATCGGGTCCTCCTCATTCCAAAACACCTCCAAAGTTGAGCTAGTTGTTGCCAGGTGGCCCTAGATCTGAGAAACTAACTTTTAGCACCCTAGCACTTCTAGTCATTTTTTGACTTTTCTGCAATTTTCCAACTTGGGTTTGTAGATCAGGTCATCCACATCCGATTTCTCCTCCAACGCTGAGCTGATGCCTCCCAGATTGTCCTAGATCTGAGGATCTGTCTCTCCAAACCCTAGTGCTAGCCCTCCTTCTGCTGGTTTCCCCTGCAAACTGAATTTTCCGGGCCAAACACTTTTCTGGGTCCATAGATCAGGGCATATCCCAAGTGGTTTCACTCCAACGCTGTGCAAATACTGACTCCATTGCCCAAGGCCCAACAGGCATTGATCTCCAAGTCTAGCGCTAGCCCTCTTTTGACCTCTTTCCTTGAAAGTAGACTTTTCTTGATGACTTAGGCACTTTGACATTGTCACATCTTTCATTGAATCTATCCCTTGGGTACTAGAAAGTCCCAGCTCTGTCCCTACTCACCCTGCATTGGTTACGTTTCCCAAGGCAACGGTTATCTTCATCAGTTGCTAGTACCTCAACCCTAGATCTTGTATCAACCCCATAAGTTACCTTGGTTCCACTTTGATCGAACTCAACACTTCCAAAACCCTAATCCAAAGTATTGGCACACCTGGTAACATCTCCCATAGATCTAGGGTCTTCAATTACCTTACACCTTATGTACCTCAAGCCTACTTGATCTGATCTGGTGTCTAGGTCCGATCTCTCCTGTCGGGAGTAGATCTGTGTCTCCCCCTTTGTTGTCTTGGACTTAGATAACATAAAGTGAAGACTGCCTTGATTGGTGTGACGACCATTCATTTGGGAGTCTAGGCAGTCTTGGTTCTACCTCCTTATTTGCCTATCCCTCCACCATCCATCTTGGATCTACCTCACATAGGCAACTACAAGGTTGGTGATAACATTCTGGCATCGTTGCCGGGGAGGTAGAGGCCTACCTTGGTTCAACATACCTCACCTTTCCCTACGACATATCTTTTTCGGTGAATTACTTATGTGGTTCACTTGATGACTCCACCTCGCGACTCCACTGAGGACCATGCCCAACGTATTAATCTTAAGTTCTTAGAACATACCATAAATCATAATGAATTCAGATGTATTTCTGAGGCACATGAAGGAATTAACCAAAAACATGATTGAAAATACAAGACAAATAAACGAAAGGGATGGGAGGTCAGACTACGGGTATGAGGATGACCTCGAGCATGACTATGGGTGTGAATCTACTTATTAGAATCTTTATGATACCCACCAACTTCCTCACCCATGCAATAAATATTTCCCAACCATCCCGAGTGGACCTGTAAGTAGACATGAACCTAGAAGTCAGCCCCAGTCAAAGCATTATAGCCAAGTAACCAGAGCTGTTAAAAAACAAGACTAACGGTCTTCTTTTGACTTTTCTGAAATATCATGGGCACCTCATCCTATGCTAATCGATTACACTAGGAGGATGCCCCGGTTCAATGGAAATAAGGATATATCTATTGAAAGTCATCTGGATATTCTGTAGGATTACATGGAATCTAGAGGTGCAAACAATGAAGATGTTTATATGCGAGCATTAGGAGAATCCTTGCAAGGGGATGTTCAACTATGGTTTGATCATTTAACACCGGGATCCATCACGGGGTATGACATCTTCACAGATTTGTTAATTGATAGTTGGAGTAGGAACATTGATAAAATTTTAGAGTGTCAGTCTAGCAATGATTGTGCCTTTGATAATCAATATATTGATAATGTGCTTTCTCAATTGGACCATTCCTCTCCTAATATGTTCCAACTTATGAGCGTGCTTGCAATCCATAAGAATGTTACAGAGTACTTCGAGAATAATGTTTCAAAACCTCATGTTGAAACTAAGAGGGATATCAATCAAATCATATGAGATACTCTGTTATTATTACCTGAAGCAGTCACAGAGCAAATCCTAGATCTGATCCATGGAAGGGAACCTAACATGCACCATCAAGAAACATCTTTAGTTGAGCCTTCCATTGGTGAGGTCATTAAAGAGCCTTTAAAAGAGCAACTCCATAGTCATTGCCTAATTGATGATAATTTGAGTCAGTGTCCAACCTATCCGAATCTGGATTCAGACCTTGATCATATCACTGCAGAAGAAGAAATGTTGAAATTAGTAAATCTTCCATTGAAGAGCACGCCTGTAAGAGTGATAGGGAAACTGAAACCGAACTTATTGATGTTTTTCCTTATCTAGAGCTTAAAGAAGAACAATCACATGATGATACGATTGTAAGTGAACTTGATCAAGAACATTGCAATGAAGATCCTTTTCCTGATAGTATTGATATAATTCTTCATCCAATCTTTAATTAGAATATGTTGGTTCAGTGTGTGGATACTGACCTTGTTTCGAATCTTGAAATCACTTCCGGAATCAATTTAAAAGCTCTTTCCTATCATCAAATTCTGAGATCAATTATTCCAAGTCTGGGAGAAAATTTTCAATCCACCCTCCTGTCCCAAATTTTCGAGTCTTCTTGTATGGTTTTGTCTTTTGATCAAGTCGTTACTTTCGAAATCTTTAATCAGGAGTTTAAGCACTATCATGAAATTGGGGAAAAGGCACTTCATGTCTCTTCTCAGTCATCCGTAATGAATAATTTTTTTCAATTTGTAAATCTGTATTATGGATGGTTGGAGAAGCTGTATAAAGATCAATTTCATCTTTTCCCCATTTTTAAACAACAAATGGGCTTGATCTCATTCACAGTTTCATTACATTACAACTTGTCCCCATTTGATTCTCCTGGAGTGAATAGAATTGAATTTCCTAGTAGGATAGAGGAGAAAACAAAGAGCTGCTTGGAGTGGCTGAGTCATGAATCATATTGTCTTCCTCCATCAAGAACGAACTTGCATTCCTTTTATGATCCTATCAGCATCTTGATGGATGAGTTTTTAGAAATTCAATCTCATCCCGGGCATGATTTCATTTCTCTTGATACATATCCTTCTTTGATTTTCAAGCAACAAGTTACAATGGCTTCAATTTTCATTTACATTACTTACAAGCCATCTTTGATTTGTCGTAACATTAACGGTAAAGAAAGCTCAATACATTTGTTCAGCAAGTGGTTGCATTGGATTTATGATTTTACCTAACGCTTGTCTAAATTGGTTAGAGTAGGGTAGGTAGGATTTGAATAAGCCTTTCCCAGCCGGGTAATGAGGAACACACAACAAAAACGTCCAGGAGAGAGCTTAGCCCCTGAGCATTACCAAAACAACTTCCTAGCCATGGGGAAAATGAAGAAGACTGCCCCAAACATGAAAGAAAACCCACAACAGACAAAAACGTGAAGGAAAAAGAGCTCTGCAAGATTTCCCCTTGCGTGAGGAATGGGTGAGTGAGCAATTTTTGGGTTCTTACTTGTCCATTAACTCAAAACACGTTTTTCTAAAATGGGTGCTTTGTCCAATTCGAAATTGACCCCCATGCCTTGCCCATTCCCATGCAATAACTTCCTCAACCAACTTCTAGATGACTGGGCACAAAATGACAAAATGGGTAGTTGACCACTTTATGGGTTTCCCCTTAGACATTTGGCTTTTCCCCCTTGGCTCAAGGGTTTGATTATTCTCCCCTCCCTATTCCTTGTGAAATCATGCCCTCATCTCTTTAAGGTTGCGACGCATAGCTAGTTGTGGTATTTTTATTAATTTGCATTTTTTACATGATGTCTCAAAATATATTGTGCCTGGCTAGCACTTAAACCATTGGCATCGATTTTAATTGCCGAAACATACAACACTAAATCCATGGTGGGGCCTTTGCCTTGAGCTCCACTCCACGATTTAACACAATATTTACATCATATACAATTTAATACCATGGGGCCAAAACCAGGGTGTTACATTCCCCTCCCCCTTCAACAACACTGTCCTCAGTGCTTTACAAAAATTTAACAATTGCTACACTGGCATCGCCCTCAGTGCTCTGCAAAATTGAACCAAAACTGGGTGTGCCAATCGCATGGCATCCTCCAGTTCCCATGTAGCCGTATCAGGACCGTCGTGCTTCCTCTACACCTTTATCTGTCCAATGGTACCATCTGGAACACCTCCTTGGCACCACTTCGTGGTTGTCTTGCATACGAACTCCTCCAAGTCCTTGATTGCATGCATTAGTACACACCACAAAATCTTTTCTAGGTCTTGGAGAACCCTTCTCCTCAGCTTGGAACATTTTCAATGTCTTTGGCAACCAACAATACCTATGCTCAAACCCTAAGCAATGAGTCAATTCCCATGTCAGTATTCACAAGATTTTCCAAAATCATAGATGAATCACATGCACATGTATATTGACATAAAATCAACAAAAAGTTGCGAAGTGAACCAAATACTCATTTGTATAAGTATCTACTTTTGGTTCCACAAGTGTTCGATTGGGCTTTATACAACCATGGAGCTCACAACCCTACCCCACCCCACACTTGGGTGTGCATTAAAGGGTAGCCAAATTTTTGTAAGCCTCAGTTCACCTGAAAATACCTCTCAATCAAGCTCTGACAGCTTCGTTCTTGAGCCCAACACCTCTTCAGGTGCTTCGATGACAGTTTTGTTCAAGAGCCTGCACCTCCTCTAGGTGCTTACCAAGCTCAGGTGCTTCCTTTCGGAACACTACAATGAATTTAATTCATATGTTAGATTCGTTCCTATAGGATGCAAGCTATAACAAGATTTTCAAAATCATGGCGGCATCATATGCTCATGTATTTTTCATAGAGAATCAACAACAACAAAAGTTTGATAAGTAAACCAAATACTTATTTGTATAACATCTCTCAATCGAGATCTTGACAGCCCTGCTTCAGAGCCTAACACCTCCTTAGGTGCTCAATGGCAGCTCTAGCTTACGAGCCTAGCACCTTTTCTAGTGCTCACCTATGCTTAGACGCATCCTTTCCAGAAACCCTAATAGATTAATTCACATGTCAGATTCATTTTCATAGGATTTATTTCTTTTCAAAATCTTAGCTGAAACATTATGCACATGTGTAATTACAGAAAATCAACCAGGATTTGCCAAGTAATCCAATACTTATCTGTATAGCATCTCTCAACCGAGATCTGGTCATCCCCACTTCAGAGCCTAACACCTCCTTGGGTGCTTAATGACAACTTTGGCTTAAGGGCCTAGCACCTCCTCCAAGTGCTTACCAATGCTCAGGCGCTTCCTTTCCAGACATCATAATACCTAGGGGTTATTCTCTTCACAGAGACCCCACTCTCGTGACATTCCCCTTATGGCGTGAATGTGTGCGGAAAGAAGTCTAATCGGATGTCTTACACCTTGGGCGTCCCCAGTGATGCATACCGGTGCCTAGCTGGCAGGGGGGGAGAAGCTATGTACTTGTTGAGGCCTGGAAAATCCTAGGTATCGACAGTAGGGATTCTCCCCAATAACTGCTCCCAACCAGCTCGCTTATTGTTTGGTATGGGGAATCTGTCCGGTTTACGGTCCGACTACTGTAGAGTTAAGTAACGGTTTAAAACTATTTTACCGGTTGCGGCCCGATCCACCGTTTATGTGTATTTTTATTTTATGTTTTATGATGATATGCAAGTCCCTAATTTAAATGCAGATGATTAGGAAGTAAAGGGTTCACAATGTGAAGCGCAGGTTCTTACCTCCTGTCTTATCTCCTTCGTTCCTAAATCACCGAAAACAAATTACTAACTTAAACTAACTATTCTATCCCCAGGGAGCAAATTATTATTTATGTGAGTAGTGTACTGTAAAATATGCATAAAGAATATTACAGGTAACTGATATAATTCAAAACACATAAATACAGTAGAAAGATAAACAGAGAGATAGCTCAATGTTGATTAAAACAATCATTACTCAATTTGTTGCATAAGCTTCATCAAATAACAGGAAATCATTCATAACATAGAAGTAATTCACAAGTCAGAACGATCTCACAGGTTCGCAGAGTAAGCTAAAACAAAAATAATTCTACATTCAACCATCCACACAGTATGCATTTGAAACTTGAACAACTCCTTCTCCAGCAGAAAATTTAGTCCTTCTTTATTATAAAAAGAAATAGTTCTTCTTACACAAAGCCTTTCACATAAGAAAGCATGGAAAAGTCCTTCTCTCATTTGATTCTACCTATACTTATACATTTCCAAATGACTTTTGGTCTCCCTGCCCTTTGGGCTTCTTTTACAATTCGATTACAAAAAGGATTTGTCATCTAGTGTGCTCGCTAATTAAGACAAAAATAGAAATATTACAAAATAGGTTTCCCATATGTCAATAAGACAATACAGTTTAAGAGGACCCGACTAACTCATCAATAAACTGCTTCCATGCCATAGCATCCGTAACTATTTTCTCAAAGTCTGATGGCTCCAAAAATCCAACAGTGACTTCGTGCTTGGCAGCCTGAGCCTTTATGTTAGCCATTCTGGCTGGAAGAATTCAGAGCTGATCTTCCAACAGACAATTGCTTATTGCTGCTTGAGAAATTACACTTTTGAGCACCTTTTTCGTCCAAGCTTTTAATCAGTTGTATGCCCAACTCATCTTTCTGGAATCTAGCATGCAATTGTTTCAAATGTTCTTCATGTGCAGGAAGTTCATCTAACCTTTTCTTCGATGATGTTTGGCATCTGTTGTGAGTTGTAAGTACCTTCTTACAAAACTCCATGCATTGGTCCGTTCTCTTGACCGCCTCTATCAACTTCTCAGCAGCTTTATTACCAAAACCTATCAGTTCGTATTCAAGCTGCACTCTCTTTGAATCTTTGACTGGGGTATTCGCTGCGGGCTCCTTGGTTGTTTCTAACCATGTTAATCTTCCTTGAATGATTTCCATGACATTCTGAGTCTTGTCTTTGAATTGATAAGCTATGACTGAGATTTCTTCTAGTTGAGCTTCTACTTGCCTGACCTTCCAAATCTCCTCCTCGATCTGGACCTGCATCTGATATATTTTGCTCCTGAGCATAAGAGCATGCTTTGTCAAAGGTGCTATGTCTGTTCTTTGTTCGTTTGCTACCTAAAACAACACCTCCAACGAGCTCTTTTGAGCCTCTAGTGCCACCACTTGTGCTTCATATTGTTGTGCCTTCTATTCAGCCGTAGACTTCTGTGTTTCCAACTCTGCAATTCTGTTTTCCGATTTTCCTTTCTCTTTACTAAGATTCGCGTTTTATAACTTCAAAGTATCCCGTTCTTCTTCTAGGGTTTGGTATTCCTGTTGAAGCCTCTCATAATCTGAAAGAGTAGCTTCATACTTTCTCTTTGATTCTCTACCTACCCTTTCTTCCTTCGTCTCTGCCATCTTTATAATGGTCAATGGTCTTTGTTAGCTTATCAACATTGTGAGCATTGGCATATGCAGTTGCAATACTCATGGAAGCCAATTGCATAAGATTATCCTCCACATTTTTTACCACTGTCTTTTCTGTCACTGTGGTTACCGGTGGATGAGTCCCTACCTTTAACGTTTTCTCTGTTCTCCACTTAATAGATTTCGTTTTAGGATCAAAACGAATATCTTCCAAACATGCTACATCATACTGTTTGGATGGGGTAAATGGTACTAATCCCATTTCAACTATGGAAAGATGGCCTCCGGTAAGTATGCTGCTTGATGTAGACGGAGGCTTCTCTAGATTATCCCGAACAGGGCTTTGTCCCGGATTCTCATAACTCAGATCCTCCCAATCTTCTTTCCCCTGTTCTTCTGTAACCACCCCCGGGTTTGATGATTCCTGAGCGATGGACCTTTCTAATTCTGCAATCCTTCCCAGAATAACTTCTTCATTCCTTTTCTTGGCAACTTCTTCTTCTTCTTTATCTCTCTATGCTTCTTCTGCCAACAGTTTCTTTGCTCCTACTGCCAATCTGCGAGCACTCTTTTCTTTGGCCTTCTTTGCAACTTCTTGCTCATTCGGTTTTGGATTGCTGCTGCTGCTCCCCTTAACTCCAGAGGTCTTCCCTTTCAAATGCTTGCTCAAAGCAACATTCCTGTATACTTGTTCCTCCTTATCTACATAGTCTGCATATTCAAAATTCACCTTATGAGCTACCTTATAAGCTGCCACCTTACCTTGGGAGTCATTTTGGTGAAAGCTCTTTTCTTCGAAATGGAAGTTCTCTAGTTACTTGACGAATTCCGGAGTGCTCTTAACCTTGGCAAGCTTGTAGCTTCCCACATAAAACAATACTGATGGGAACACAACTTTCTTCAAATCAAACAAATAACTTCCAAACCATCCAGAAAAACTTGTCTAACAGCTTCCTTGTGCACTATGTAATCAGTGGTGTATTTGGGTTGCAATGAGGGGGCTTTGGTTTCCCCATACATTGTTAGATATGTACCTTCTTGGGAGAAGAAGTAATCCCCATATTCCTTGATGGATTCTAAAGCTCCCTTAGATAAGCATGGACACTCTTCCAGGAAAATCAGCTGATACAGAGGCCTCATAAATTCTTCACATATCAACTGGTAATGACTATGATACTTATGAACACCCAGTATCTGGTACGTTGTGTATATAGGGGCTTTCTCCCTTTCCACACACAGTTGAGTTTCTCGAACTTGTGACGGTAGAGTATGCAGTCTATTAAAAAAGAAGACACATAAAATTATGATTTGCTTTGCTACAAGCCTTCCTGGCCTGCTTTGATGCATTTGGCCAAATTTCTGGACACTATGTCTGCACAATTAAAAATTCTTCCTTCCATGGCTACATAGTACATAAGTGGGATCCAACCAAAATTATAAAGTTTCCCATCAGCTCTACCATAGAGCTTGCTCAACATCACTGCTATTATTTTGAAAGGAGTCCGAAGATGAGCAGTCTCATACTCCCCAGATTGTTTGTGTCAGAACGTCTTTCCCTCAGCCACCATCGTCTTTGCTGTGGCTGTATAATCAAGCTTTAGGCTCTTAACCCATTCTATTGTCATGCTGATTTCCTTTTCTGGTAAGCTGTAGGTTGCTGATATAAATGTAGGCACAAAAGATGCCACTCTTATTTTTCTCATCATTTATCATCATCCCTGTGGTATCTATTCTTGGCAAGATCCACCCAATGACTTCTGCACATGGGAGAATTTCAGGTCTGGTAGCCACCTTAGTGATCCCAGATTGCAATATATTTTCATACAAGGCTAGGTCTTCCAACCCTGCCTCCGAGACCTTCTTTTCCACCAGCATGTAAAACATTTGACCTCACTTGAACTCGGGTTTAGCTCCAGTTATGGCCTTCGTATCCTCATAAATGATTTCTACCTTTGTCACGGGCGCAGCTTCGACCATTTTTGTGTCTGAATCATATTCAACAATCTTGGGCTTCTTCTTCCCTTTCTTTGTCATGATGTTTGAGGTGAGTTGTACTTGTGACAAAATAGAGTTGTCTTAGCGTTCGCATCGTAAACTAACGATTGTATTTGAATGAAAGCATGAAAGCAAAATAAATATGCATATACCGAACAAATCAAAACCTTCATTTTGTCTTACTCTGTCATTTCCATCCATTGGGACAGGCAACACACGACACGGGTCAGGGTTATAATTTGACAACAACAACCATTGGACACGGGCAAGCTTCGGCCTTTTCACTTTTAGAAAAAAAAACCCCAACTCGGCGATACCTCCCTCCCACATGTGCAACAAAATCTTCGAGCTTACGGCGGCGATGTCCTAGGGTAAAGGACCAGGCCCACTATCCCATGGTTGGAACATATAAACCCAAAACCTACAGACTCTGCGTGAAGCAGGGAAAACGCGACTTTCACCAATGCCCAAGAGCGGGATACACACTGGCTCCATGCCGATGTAAAGCTCGGCTCTCGGGATGTCCATCATTGACCTAACTGACTGAGGGAGAAACGCCTCTGGACTAACTGATGAGGTTTTGCAAACAGGTAGCGACTAGGGCAAATTGAAAAATCGAAAAAGGCGAAACCTAAAATATATACGGGCAAAAAACCATTTTTAAACCGAGCAATGACAAAAACCTAACCTACCTTGGCACAATCGTATCAACGATTGACAGCTTCGCTGCTTAATCAAATCAACCAAATAAAAAGAAAAGACTGAAACCTACCTGGCAGGCCAGAGGCTCGACACGCGGTTGAAAGCACTCGGTGAGGATGCGCCATGTGAGCTCCACAGATGATTTTTCACCAACCGCACAAAAAGGTCGAACGGGATAAACGCTCATCAACTCCTCACCCTCTCCGTAAAATGAAAATGTTAAAGAACCCTTTCACTTGGTGAATAAATAGGCTTTCGAGGGTTAAAACCTTTAAAGTGGCATTAAAAACATACACGTGCAAGGAAAACGCCGTTGGCGCCAAACGCTTCGGGTTGGAGGACATAAGTCAACATGCAAACAGCCTCGACACGGCAGCTCCATATACTCCAATACAGCCGCAACACCGGCTAAGGACTCCAAAAAATACTCCCGGACTACGTTTGCGGCTTCGGCGACCAAAAGGCATCGGGCAGTAGTCGAAAAAGATTTCCGCCGTAGCGGCTCAGCAATAGAGATTCTTCTGTCGAAGCGGGTGGTGAGGTTCGATTGATCAACATGGTAACCCCTTCGCCGTAATGGGATTATCAGAAAAAAACTCCGCCGTTGCGGGTCTGAAAAAAATCGACATGTTCAACGTACTCAAAATGTAGACTGGTCCGCCGTTGAGGCAGGACGATAAGATCATTACCCGACATTGGCGGGCAATGAAATCGAAAGAAGTTCCGATCTTCAAAATTACTCCCCCTTCGTCGTTGCGGCTTCGAATCGACAAAATCTCTGTTGTAGTAGCTTGAAAACCAGGAACTGTTCATCGTAGCGAGATAAAAAAGATCAGAAGAATCTTCGATATTGAAAATGAAACTAAATCTGCTGCTGTGGCTCAAAGCTAAAACGTGTTCCGTCGTTGCGACTTGAAACAAAAAGTCTGTCCGCCGTAGCGACTTGCAGATGAAGAGTTATCCGCCATATCGGCTCACAACTTGGGAAACCATCCACCATAGCGGATCAAAAACACACTTTTTGCCTTGATTAAACTCAGAGTTCTTGAGACTTTTCCATATGGTAAACAAAACAAAATTGCTGGATCTCAACATCAAAAAAAAAATGCGTAAGAGGCAAACTAAATTTTTAAAAAGGGGGGTCCGAATAAAATGTAAGATTTTTTTTTGGGGGGGGGGTGTTGCAGCAGCAACAATTGGTGACTTGCTGGGGAACACAGATCTCTGAAAAATTGACTTTTAAGACTAGAACTGCTTTAAGGTATTCTGTTAAATCAAAACTTTTCAAAATTTCTTTAAGATGTCCAGACTTTTCTAGAATGCAAGATTTATAAGTTTAACATTGGTTATAGTCCAAATAGGATAAGGGAACTAGGCTTTCAAAGTCTTGATAACTCTTCTGAGGCCAAGATATGAGGTTCATTTACTTCTGCTTTTGGACTGCTTCTAGCTTAGACACCACAGGATCGTAACAGAGTGTGGACAGACATATTTGTTTGTTCTTCATTCCCATGCCTTTTGCATTCCTTTGATGCTTTTGGACTTTTGTCCTTATGAGTCTTCCTAGATTGCTTCTTTCATTTGAAACTTGGCTTAGGTTCTTCCATCCATAGTGTCCTTTTGTGTGAGAGATAATTTGCTTTCAACTCACGGATGGAGAAGAACCTCTAAGCAATCTTATCCAATACTGATTTTTATTCAGTATGTCTTTTGATGTATGCTTTCTTTCTGGGGAAATTTGACTCTTTTAGCCTTTTGGCTTTTACTTGTGGCATGGGATCATTTAAATACTATACATTTGTCCACTCTGTTTCCTCTCCGTGGGTCCTTTGTTGTTAGCTCCTTAGGACATCTTTTAATGTGTAAGGAATGGGGCCCCAGGATAGTATTCTAGACTCTTCAAACCTCAGTTATTTAACATGGGTTAAATAGGACTTCAATGTGTTCATAATCTATTCAGATAGTCTTCCAATCTTAAAGGATCTTAACCATGATATATGTGCATTAATAAGCAGTCCTTCAGTCAAAAGATTTGCAGTTTATCCAAAACTCCAATGTACTCCAAACGCCAAAGGTTGTGCTGGTTTATTTGCAAACTGAGAAATAAAGCAAATAAAAAACTATAAGAAATCAGAGTTTTAAGAAATCAAAATGTAAATAAAGCGAAACTAACTAGGGAAAACGAAATGAAACAAAATCAAAAGGTTTATTTATGTACATCGAACTTCAAAAAGCATTAAGAAAAATAAGGTTTGAGAATCAAACCATTAACTAGAAAGTTCTCTTCCCACCCCTGCAAATCTTGTAACTTGTAGGTTGAGGGGCCTAGCTCTTCCGCAATCTGGAAAGGGCCTATCCATAGATGTTGAAACTTAGTATGTTTATCCTTTTCATCATGTGGGTGATCCCACTTCAGATTCAGGTCACCTACTTCAAACTCTTTTTTCTCGGCTTTATGCTTGTCAAACCATCTTTTCACAATTTCTTGTTGTTGTTTAAACTTCTCCTTGGACTTAATTCTAGACTCATCTAATTTTATTAGAGTGTTGATTCGGGCTTGTAAGACTTCATCATTAGATCCTCTAGATGCTTGAGCTAGTTGAGAGGAAGGCAACAAGATGTTAGGAGGTAGGATGGCTTCTTTCTCGTACACCAAGGTATAGGGTGACACACCTAAGGAGTTCTTGGGTGTGACTCGATCAGCCCAGAGTGCATTAGGGAGAGCTATGTGCCAACTTCTTTGATTCTCTATGACTATTTTCTTTAAAATTCTAATGAGATTTTTATTTGTAGATTCGGCTAACCCATTACCTTGTAGATAGTAGTTAGCAGAATAATGTAACTTAATCCCTTTCTCATTTGCAAATGCAGTTAGTTTAATAGATGAAAAATGAGACGCATTATAAAAAACCAGGGAAATTAGAATCCCAAACCTGGTCATGATGTGATCTCGCAAGAAATCCTAACTGCATCTTCATTTACTTTTCGCAACCGGATGGCTTCTCCCCATCTGCTGAAGTAGTCTGTTGCTGTCAGGATTTAGTTATGTTGCAATGAAGAATTCAGATTAATCTCTCCGATAATATTGATCGCCCACTGCTTGAATGGCTTAGAAATAATAATTGGTTTCAATGGTTCGGTTGCCTTTGCTTGTCTTCCACCGCTTCTTTGGCATGTATCACACTTTCTGATGTAAGTGTGAGCGTCTTTCAACACAGTCGGCCAATAATACCCAGCTCTTAGAATCTTATTTGTTGTAGTATTTCCTGAGAAATGACCTCCAGCAGGGCCATCATGTAGCTCTTTAACAACCTTGGCTGCATCTTCACGTTCCAAGCATCTGAGAAAAATCCCATCATAGTTTTTCCTAAAGAGAACTCTGTCAATGATCTGATATGATGTTGACTTTAAGCGTAACGCTTTTCTCTGCTTGGAATTCTAGTGTTTAGGCAAGTATCCTTGTTGAAGATAGTGAACCAGGTCTTTGTACCAGGATTCTGGGGCTGTAAATATAGGACATACATCTACCTTGTGTAACTCAGCCTCATTCTTCCAATTGTTATCTTCATTATCTTGACTTTCAGTCATTAATTTGCAGAGTCCTTGCCCTTTGACAATGGTTGCTGGTTTAAATTCCAAGTCATACTCCTGCAACGTTGTTACCCAGTTTCCTCTTCTTTCTCCCAACTCTTTTTGCACGAAAAGAGATCAGACTGCCGGGTGCGGAGCTATCACTTTGGTTTTGTTTTTTAGTATATATGGTCTGAATTGTTTCACCGCCTTAAAGACTGCGTAAGCTTGCTTATCAACTATGGGGTAATTCAATTCAGCCCCTTGTAGACTAGTGCTCATAAAAGATATGGGGTACTCATCTCCCCCTTCTTCTTTCTGCGTAAGCATTGCTGCTAATGAGTTGTCTGAAGCAAAAGTGTACAAGATGAAATCTTTTTCGAAGTTGGGACTCTTAAGGGACGATGCATGAGTTATTGTTGTTTTGATCTTGTGGAATGCACCCTTCTCTGAATCAGTCCACTTGAATTGGACCCTTTGCTTGACCATTTGTTGCAAAGGTTTGACTATCTGAGCAAAATCGGGCACAAACCTTTGCACAAAATTTATTGTTCCCATGAATGATTGCATGCCCTTTTTATCATGGGGTAAAGAGATCTGTTCTATTGCTTTAATCCTTTCTGGGTCTATTGAGATCCCTTTCTTAAAAATTGTATGACCCAAAAGCTTTCTGTCCAATACAACAAATACACATTTCTTTGGATTTAAAGAAATATCGTATTTCAGAGAACGTTAGAAAATTTGTTTTAAATGAAACATGTGTTCTTTTCTTTTCTTAGAATAAACTCTAACGTCGTCCAAATACACTACTATAGTTTGGCCAATTAGCCCACGGAAAGCTATATTCATGGCCATCTGGAAAGTTGCTCCAGCGTTGATAAGTCCAAAGGGCATCCTTCTATACGCAAAAATCCCCCACTTAGTTCTAAATGTGGTTTTCAATCCGTCTTCTTCTGCTACCAACACTTGGTTGTAGCCTGAGAAACCATCTAGCAGAGAAAATAATTCTGAGTTTGAGACCATCTACAATATTTGTTCCATGGGCGGGACTTGGTAGCTATCTTTATTGAAGGCACGTTTCAGGTTTCTAAAATCAAAATCTACAGACTCTGCGTGAAGCAGGGAAAACGGGACTTTCACCAATGCCTAAGAGCGGGATACACACTGGCTCCATGTCGGCGTAAAGCTCAGCTCTCAGGATGTCCATCATTGACCTAATTGATTGAGGGCGAAATGCCTCTAGACTAACTGATGGGGTTTTGCAAACAGGTAGCGACTAGGGCAAACTTAAAAATCGAAAAGGCAAAACCTAAAATATATATGGGCATAAAACCCTTTTTTAACCGAGCAATGACAAAAACCTAACCTACCCTGGCGTAATCGTATCAACGATCGACAGCTTCACGGCTTAATCAAATCAACTGATTGAAAGAAAAGACTGAAACCTATCTGGCAGGCCAGAGGCTCGACACGCGGTTGAAAGCACTCGGTGAGGACGCGCCACGTGAGCTCCACAGATGATTTTTCACCAATCGCACAAAAAGCTTGAACGGGATAAACGCTCATCAACTCTTCACCCTCTCCGTAAAACGAAAATGGTAAAAAACCCTTTCACTTGGTGAATAAATAGGCTTTTGAGGGTTAAAACCTTTAAAGTGGCATTAAAAACATATATGTGCGAGAAAAACGCTATTGGCGCCAAATGCTTCGGGTTGGAGGACATAAGTCAACATGCAAATAGCCCTGACACAGCGACTCCATATACTCCAATACAGCCGCAACACCGGCTAAAGACTCCAAAAAATACGTCTGGACTACGTTTGCGGCTTCGGTGACCAAAAGGCATCGGGCAAAAATCGGAAAAGATTTCCACCGTAGCGGCTCAGCAATAGAGATTCTTCTGCCGAAGCGGGTGGTGAGGTTCGGTTGATCAACATGGTAACTCCTTCGCCGTAATGGGATTATCAGAAAAAAAAACTCCGCCGTTACGGGTCTGAAAAAAAATCGGCATGTTCAACATACTCAAAATGCAGACTGGTTCGCCGTTGCGGCAGGACGATAAGATCATTACCCGACACTGGCGGGCAAGGAAATCAAAAGAAGTTCCGATCTTCAAAATTACTCCCCCTCCGCCGTTGCGGCGTGAGCCCCAAAAAGCCTCCGCCGTAGCGGAAATCAAAACCGGACACGAAGAAAAGAAATAACCGACGTAGCGGCTAGGATTTAAAAAACGATCAGATGAAACTACCGGATATTTACCCGCCAGCCAACATAAAAATTTGTCTGTCGTTGCGGCTCCGAATCGATAAAATCTTTGTCGTAGCGGCTCGAAAACTAGGAACTGTCCGCTGTAGCGGGATAAAAAAGATCGGAAGAATCTCCGATATTGAAAATGAAACTAAGTCCGCTGCTGCAGCTCAAAGCTAAAAAGCGTTCCGCCGTTGCGGCTTGAAAATCAAGAAACAAAATTGGAAGCCTTTCCGATATCAAAATGAAAGGTCACCCGCCGTTGCGGCTTGAAACAAAAAGTCTGTCTGCCGTAGCGGCTCGCAGATGAAGAGCTACCCACCGTATCGACTCACAACTTGGGAAACCATCCGCCATAGCGGATCAAAAACACACTTTCTGCCTTGATAAAACTCAGAGTTCTTGAGACCTTTCCTCATGGTAAACAAAACAAAATTGCTGGATTTCAACATCAAAAAAAAAATGCGTAAGAGGCAAACTAAATTTTTAAAAAAGGGGGTTCTAAAAAATGAAAAATTTTGGAGGGGGGGGGTGTTGCATCAGCAATAGAACCCAAGTACATCCTTCCAGAGGAGCCATGTACTCCATGTACATGTTTTCATCGTCTCACGTGCTTACATATAGACATGCAGTTTACATCAGATGTCATTATAAAATTTCAATCATAGGTTTTCAAACCTATTCCAAAGACATCCCTCCGAGAAGCTATGTACACCCCGTACATCCTTCCGAGGAGCCATGTACACCCAGTACATATTTTCATCATCTCACCTGTGTTACAATACAAGCCAACACGATACTGCAAGGGTGGCGAAGCCAACTCACATGCAAGGTGTGGGCAATATGAAAATAAAAGAAAATGCTATAAAAGCCAACACGATTTCGCAAGGGTGGCAACGCCGAATCACTTGTAAGATGTGGGAAAATAAAAATTCGAGAAAAAGAAATACAAACTATACTAACCCCAAGCCAATCAACAATTGCTTATGCAAGGGTGGGCAAACCCAACTTTCGTTGCAAGCAATGGATGACAAACAAATAAAATTTAAATGCATCTTGAAATGCAAAAGAAAATCAAGTCCAAGAGACTCTCTTGGACTTGTTACAATGACTGAAATTTCAGCAAAAAAGAAAGAGTGCAAAGAGGTATAAAAAGAGTATTTTCATCTCTTCTTAGTGATGGCCTTGAAACCCTTTTTTTATGGTGGCCTTTGCACCCTTCTATGGCTGAAATTTGGCAAAGTTTCTCCTTGTTTTATCACCAACCTGCTAACAACTAGTAAACACAAAATTATAGAATACGCTCAAAATCACTTCGAGGAAGTTCGAATGTTAGGGAAAAATATATGCAATTTTTTTGCAAAATTGCCAAGTAAATAACTACAAATAAAATTGAGTATATGAGAGGCTAAATTAGTTTCAAAACATTCAACAAACTAAAAACAATATTCATAAATTTATATGCAAGAAGGAGAAATTTTGCCCTTTGCTGTTCAATATTTGAAAAATGGGGCATCTAACTGAGGAATCCCACTCTTCAATCCAAATAACCTGCAACTTGTAATATTTTTGCTACATAACTAAAAGAGGGTGAAATTCATATAATGAGCAAAGAAATCATAAACTTCAACCGAGAAAATGTATGAAATTCTTTACTACAAAAACGAAAACTCACATTATCTATGGCAAGAAATTATCATAAACCTTACCAAAGCAAAGAAGTTTTCTTCCTTGGCCTCCCAAACTTGAGTAGCTACTTAAGCATGGAAACAAATTATCCAAGAACACAAAGGGACACAAGATTCCTCCAAAGATTTCAATTATCTAAGTCAAATGGCTGAAAATTACAATGGCCCAAAAATGGGAGAGAACGAGAGCAAGGCCTAGAAGAGAGTGAACGAAAGTATCCAATTTTGTGTAACCCAAATGAGGAGGGGAGCCTCCTTAAATAAGAAATGGGTGAGGAGAGAGCCCAAGTGCATGCAAGCTACTTGCCAAAATGAGAGAGTGGGAGCTCAAAGAGGGGGGCGCCTCCTAGGGTGAGAAACCAAATAGAAATGGGGGAAAACCCCCTATAATATTTTTAATCTTCATCCCAGGCCCTGTTATCACATATCTTGTATTTGGGCTACTATGATGCAACATACATATTTTCTCTTTTCCCCCGAGCCAAACAGATTGATGGGAATATTGCATGGATCATCATTTGAGCATGAGCCTTTCAAAGCCTTGATTCAGTAGCAGATGTAGAGTATTTCCTTGCCAAGACTGAGATTTCCTTGTCCTTTGAGATGACTTTAGTGGTGACTTAGTTTATTCGAGCATAGCAGCAGAGATGGTACAAGTACACAGATGGGCATATCAGATAGAGACATGAATATGGTGAGATTAGGTATATTGCTTTTTGGTGGGATTTTGCTCTTTGATGTATACTGTGACTTGTTATGCTATGATGTTTATGGTGACCTATGCTTATATGATATGTTTTACTGTTGATTAACTTATGTCGAGAATGATTAGAAAATCTAATGTTGAAGACCATTGCTTATGCCATGCTTTACACAACTTTTAAACTTTAGTGCTATGCTGGTTTCATCTATCACTTGTCCTCTTCCATCCAGTTCAATCCATAATTGGTTTTTCCAATGACTTAGGATTGGTTGAGAACTATGAGACTGAAGACCATCTTCCCCAGTTTGACCCCTATGCATGATGGATCCCATGTTGTTTTGTGTCTCGGCTCCGAGTTATGCAACAAAACTTGTTGAAGCCTTGATCCTTCTGGGCCAAGAGAACTCGCTGGAGTTGGTTCTTGATCTTAGGCGAGTTGGGTTTTGAAGCCTTGACCTCTATGGTCGGTTTCCCTTGATGTTTGGTCTTGACTGTGGATATTCCCCCCTAGTTGCTCGAAGAGTGTCAGCTAAAACTTGAAGCAATATTTCTACCATCATTACATGCATTATGTGTTATATGCTATATATTGAGAAATGCAAGCCCTCAAATAAAGTTGCAAATTGTGTTTTTAGACACAACTCAAAAAAGGCTATGAAATGAAATTATGGAAGGCCCAAATAAAGCAATAGATAAATAAATGCTAAATTTAAAGACTGCTGGCTATCTTATTGGAATGTAATGATTAATTCCTCATGGAGCTTGCGGGTTTTGATGTGAGATGGAGTAAGGGACAACTAATTTTAAGTGTCCCCTAGGATCTCTTTACTACAATTTTTTGTGTACTCAACGCAAGGGTCCTATAAAAGATCCTCACGGAGCTTGATTGTTAGCTTGGATGTGAGCTTGAATGGACTCTTTTCAGATCAACTCATCCACTTGTGAGACACCACCATTCACTATTGTTTATCTATTGTGCATATGTCATTGTGGTTGTGTGTACTTGTCACCATTCGAAGATATCATATGGTCAAAATCAACTATAAGTCATTTCCCTTTTACCTTAGCCTTGTTTTCCACCTTCACCCAACACTAGCAAATTGTTTAAACTTTGTAAGCATGGCATATACAAGAGACTTCCAGAGGTATATCTTATTGATTGGTATTATTATTTATTATTGTCACCATGATTCTGAATGGCATAATTTAAGTTGGGTTTTAATATACATCTTGGAGTAGTTCTTACCTTGGATGCATGCAGGTTCAACTCAGTTCAGTATCTCACTTTCAGTTTGGATATTTTGACTTGGTCAACCTAGTTGACCAAGTCAAACACAGTTCCCAAGGCAGTGGCTAAAAATTTGATAGTGCTTATATTTGCTCTAGACATGCCCAGGACCAATACTGGGGTTTCAATTTTTAGGGTTTGGCCACATATTTCATGATCAATGATTATTATCACTTTATTATTGGTTAAATCATATTTTTATTACAAATTGTAGTTATTATGGTTCTCTTAGGGCGCCACAGTGCTCCAGGGGTTATGACTAGTCACTTGTACCATTCTACTATGTCTCCAGACACTTTTGTGTAGTTAGTTTGCCCCAGTTCTCAACCTACACGCAGTTATGATGATTATTATTGTTATCAAAGGATGTACCGCTAAAAAATGAACTAGGAAATCACTGAAGAAATTGATTTGGCTTTTGTGGTCAAGGAAATGGCAATGGAATTTCTATGGATGATTTATTATGGCTCTCCGGACATATTTGCATAAGTTTTAGTCAGTTTGATGTTCCTTATTATATTTTGGGCTCTCTTAGGGGTCTCCCATAGGGCGAATTTGGAAAAAATGGCCAAAATAGAAGTGTGTAAATCAAGTTGTATCTTTAGAAATATGTATGGGGGACCCCCTAATGATTCCCCCATGTCCCCTAAGTGTCAAACATGCAAAAATAATAATTTATTATGTAGTAAAAATGGGCTTTATTGTTGTTGTATTTGTAACTTTGGAAGATATTCTAATGTATATTATCTTTGCATATTGTTGTACTCCCATTGGAGATGTGTTTCCCTCTTTTCGGGTTGTCATTATTGTATATGGTCATTGAGGTAAAACCTTCGTTGTAAGTTGGGGCAACAGTCCCCAAGATAAATAAAGTAAAATGTATTATTGAGTCTTCCTAGGTAGGTCGGCCCCAAAGAGGTTACCTAGCCGACCTAGTTAGTTAAGTAAGTTACACAACGAAAGAATATAAATAGGGAGGCGCCCTCCCTATTTGGACACACACTCACACTCTCTCATGTGCGCCTTAGGAGAGAGAGGACAAGTTCGCTAAAGGAGGAAAGAGAGAGAACTGCAGAAGACTTCTCATTCTTGGGTTTTACTATCTTGTAATATTGTCGTAGTGATAGAACTATTATGAGGAAGTTTGCAGGGTTTTCTCCTTTATGGTTTCCTTGAGGAAAATCTTACTCTATCTTATTCATGTTGTTGTGCTTGTTATTCTTTGAAATAAAGATCCTAACTAATTTGAATAAGATTAGAAAAACTAACATGTTATCCAGAGCCGCTTTGAAAGAAGGCACTGTGCAGCCGAAATGCTGCTACAATTACAGCTACTAAAAATTAGGGTTTCATGCTTGATAACCCTAGAAGACAAAATCTAGTCATCTTGGGATTTTCGCTATAACTCGAGTTTGGAGAAGCCTCAGGAGTTGAAACTTGGACAGGGCGAAGATGAAATATTGTTGTACTTTATGTGCAGGTTTCAGCCTCAGATTCACTATACTTTAGGAGATATGATTCCTCCAAATTAGGGTTCCATCCTCCTCTAGAGTCAGTCTTAAACAGGTGACCTAGGGAGAATTGCTGGATCTCGGGGTAGGAGGGTCCAAATCAAAGTTTGCAAAATGTTGCAGATAGGGCACGGACTTTAGTTTCTGTGGTCCGAGTTTCAGACCCCGAACTTGAAACACTGACACGTGGCAGTCCCTACAAGTTCGCTATGCTGAACTAATCCTCAAACAAGTCACCTTGGGAAATTTGGAATAAGTTCCACTTGAGAAATCCAATTCTGCTCTAACCTATGGGGTTGGAAAGAAGACAGACCAGGTTATCTCAAGACAAAGTTTCAGACCTTGAGGAGCAGGAATTCCAGAGATACAACATAATCAAGATCAGACAATTCTTTAGAAGAAATTGGAGAAACTAGGGCTTCCTGTTTCGGGCACTTCCCTCCACTGATCAGTTGAAAAAGGAGGACCATCAAACTCGCCCTAGGAGGGCGCATCTTGCTATGGAGGAAGTTTCTCATTCTTTGGATTTTCAATTTTTGACCCAACACTGCTGTTGGGGAAAACTAGGGCATAAGATATTTTGCAGTTCTGTCCATAGTTTGGGAAAATGAGTATACTACTCAGCTCGCCTTGAGGAGGCACATCTTTCTATCCAATCAGATTTGAAAGTTACCTAAGTTGAAAAATTAGGGTTTCTCTATCAAACCCTAGGTCCACCAGAAGCAGTTTTTCAGAAAAGCTTTCAAACAAGCATCAAGTTGAAGCAATCTCATTGGTAAGTTCTATCCTCTCTATTTCCATTTGAGGTTCTCATTTTTATCATAATGACAAACATTACCAAGCGACAAGCATGAAGGAGCTGAGAACTACCGAGCATGGAAGTATAGAGTGCTTCTCATACTTGAAGAAGCATGACTTGGAGAAACTATGTCAAAAGAAGAAGTTGCATATCCAGAAGGCGATGAAGACAAAGCAAATCACAAGAAGGACCTAGTTTATGCCGAGAGGATTATTTTCGTCTCGATTGGATCTCACATGTATCATCGTTGAAGATTCCCAAGGAGATGTTCGATGCAATGACCAACTTGTACAAAGGAAAGAACATCAACAAGAAGATGACCTTGAGAACCGAACTCAAGGATGTGAAGATGTAACTGTCAGACAGAGAACTCCAGAATGTTGCAGAGAGCGGACAGCTCTCAATGCAACCAAGGATGAATATATTGTAGTTGAGAAGAAAGCAAGGGAAGATTCCTCAAATAATGAGGAACATGTACTTTGATCCAGAAGAATTCTACCAATAAAGACGAAGATCATACCCTTATCCACTTCAACATTGGATAAGAAGGGATGCATTTGTAGGACACACAGATTCAACACCAATACATAGTTCTATGTGATCTGTGATGTAAGAAGACTTGCTCAGTATCTTCGATCATTAGGAAGATAGACACATGTCCTCAGAATTAGACGATGAAGTAGAAGCATGTTGTCAGACGCTCCATTAATCCATGCAAGGAGACAAAGATCAAGAGGGAGTCTACCAAACAACAAAGATGTATTTGAATTGTCATTTCCTATTTATCTAGTTGCTTAAATGATATGGTTCAGTTGTGAACATAGACATGTTCCTAGATTTAGAAAGTGTATTATGCATGTTTGGGTGTCTACATTTATGAACAATATACCATTGGCTTGCATATGATAGGTAAGTAGCCTATGGTGTTGTACAACATTCCATTGCTACTTATCTAGAATGAGACCTCTTTGTTGACATATTGAGAGTAGTGCACACTCTTAATAATGTTCTGGTAGAGATGGAAGGCATCTAGAAAGTTACTGTATGTATATGGGATATGGATGAATGTTGTGGCATTGATTAAGATAGTTGCATGACTGTGTGACATATATCTTTATGTGTTAGAATTTGTTGTTATTAATATTTTTTGAAAATTATGAAATGTTTATAATCATGCAACTAAATTTGACTTGTAGGAAAGATCACATACATTCACCTACAAGAAAAGAAGGATGGGACTTGTTCCGAAGAACAAGTGACGATGGTTCAACTAGAAGATTCACTCCAACAACAAAATAAAGAAGAACTTGAAGCTCCCAGAGACAAAGACACCATGATGAAAGAAAGAGCTTCAGAAGAATATAACAATCATGATATGACCAAACCACATAGAGCGGTAGATCCATCTCGAGAGATGAAGACCATCTTGGACACAAGATATCATCCAAGATGAACAAAAGTATGATGGAACTTCCAGAGAAAGGAAGAGGCCTCAGACACACTCCAGTTATGTGGCATTGTTGTGTGACATCATTGATGCAGATCCTTCCAGCTATGAAGAAGCAACCGAGAAGAAATGAAAGGAGACTATGATCAATGAGTACGAGTTGATCATGATGTCTAGGATGTAGTTTTGAGACCTGTAGGGAAGTCTGTAGTGTCTTCCATGTGGATCTACAAGATCATGAATGCAGCAGATGGCAACATCAAGAAGTACAAGGCAAGGTTTGTGGTTTCTCTTAGAAAGAGGGAGTAGATTATGGTTTGACATACTCCATTGACTAGACACACTTCTCCAATAAAGTAGAAGTGTATATCGAGCATAGAACTACATGTGTGCATAAATCTTTGTATGAGCTCTGAAGGAACCCATGGGATATCACATACAGTTACATGAGGAGCTTGAAGATCACCTAGAGTGATGGAGATCTCAACCTTTGCTACAAGGTTGAAGATGGAAGCCTACATAGAACGACAAGCTCCCAGATGGGTGCAAGAGGAACTTTCAACAAAGTTCGAAATGGAGCATCTCTGTATCCAGTGACCTTGAAAATGACATAGATGGATACATAGAAGATTCGAAGCAGAGGAGAATACCTGTCACTCCAGTACATAATACATAGAGTACAAAAAGCAGAGGGAAGATGGTGCTCCGCTTCAGAGGGAGTGACTACAGAAGATCTCAGAGTTGGAGAATCTTGACATGGTACAACAGGATGGACAACTTCCTAATGAGTTTAGGCTTTACCAAGTGTAAAGAGGATTCCAACCTTTACTTCAAGGTTGAAGGCGGAAGACCAGTGACGCTCTTGCTATATGTTGATGACTTATTTCTAACAAGAGAGGACAAACTCATCATAGATGCAAAAGGGAGGCTTGCCACTGAGTTCGAGATGAAAGACCTAGGGATGATGCACTATTTCCTAGGCATGGAGTTGCGGCAGAGTACAGATGGAATCTTCCTTGGTCAAGGAAAGTATACATTAGAGATTCTGAAGAGATTTAGAACGTTGGACTGCAAGGCGATAGCCACACCTATGGCATCGAACTTGAAGCTACTGTGTGATTCTTCATCAGAGATAGTTGATGCCACGATGTATTGTCGGATGATTGGTTCATTGATGTACCTGACGAATGCGAGACCAGACATATGCTTTGCTGTGAACACCCTAAGCCAGTTCTTGATAGATCCAAGACATGTTCACCTGATAGCTGCAAAGCATGTATTGAGCTACCTAAAGGGTACAGTTGATTACAGGCTCAAGTATGATGCCAATTAGAAGATTAACCTGCACGGTTATGTTGATTCAAATTGGGTAGGTAGCGCCATTGATAGGAAGAGCACTTCGGGATGCTACTTCAGTTTGGGATCCGGTATGATCTCCTGGTTTTGCAGGGAGCAGTCCTGCGTGGCATTGAGTACAATTGAAGCAGAATATGTTGCAGCTTGTTCGGCTAGTTGTGAGGGAGTATGGCTTCGAACACTACTGTTTGATTTGTTTGATCTTGAGTTAGAGGCGACTTGTATCTTTTGGGACAACCAGAGTTGCGTGAAGTTGTCAGGGAATCTAGTGTCCCATGACAAGTTGAAGCACATTGAGATCAAGTATCACTATATTTGGGATATGGTGTAGAGAGGAGCAATGAAGCTCTAGTACGTGGCGATGGACAAATAGATAGTGGATGTGTTGACCAAGCCGTCGACTAGAGTGAAGCTCAAATACTTCAAAGAGAGACTTGGTGTTCTCCAGATCAAGGTCCCTAGAAAGAGGGAGTGACGAGCTCTTACATGGTGGTAGATGTAGGTTGTCCTAAGACGTAATGAGTCTTGGCGTGCTCCCATGCTATCGATAACAAGAAGACCGAAAGATGCAGATGCAGTAGAATGAGATCTCACATGGGAACTGTTATCACACAAAATGTAGCTACCCACTAAAGGTATCCCATTCGGGACGGTAGAGGTGAGGTAGCCAACTGCTGACACTGCAAGGGCCTCGTCCACTATGAATAAAGGTAGTTGTCACACTGGACAAGCTCTTGTCACTTTAGATCAATCCAGAGAAAGACCAAGGGGGAAACCCTACTAGCCTAAGAGACTAGCTCACCTACTCAAGACACTCCTAGGGTTTGACAATGTATAAGAGAGGAGAGATAATGAGTGGATAAGACTAGATCTATCGAATTAGAGTGGTATGGAAATTAGGGCAAAGTTGGGGAGGCTTAGTAAATATAGGAAATAACCCAATGTGGATGAGACTGTACCACAATTAAGTTAAGGAAGTAGATCTAGGAGATCTAGCCAAATGAAATGAAACCCTAAAGGGACCCACCTAGGGTTTTTGCATAAGTGGACAAAGTGGACCCAAAAGAACAGATTAGGGCATGAGATGACTAGATCAGGGTGCTTGAGGATTAGATCTATGATTTTGAGGCAGGTCCAAGCATACCCATCTGACAGACCTGAAGAAATGGCCACCCACCCAAGAAGGGTGCCCCCACCTAGAGTGACTAGTGCTAGATCCTAGGGCAAATGGAGTCTGATTTTTATGAAACTTGAGGACTAGGGTTTATTCATTACTCTCCAAGTGGGTTTTGATGGCCGTCATCAGAAACTCACAGGATCTATCAGATCTACCAAACTAGGGTTTTAAGAACTTTTACTCATTGATTTGAAAAGAGTAAAAGACTTATGTGTTTCTAGTTATAAATATTATTTATGCTTATATATGTTCTTCGAGAAGCAAGATTGAGTTGGGCATTAAACATCTGATTTATTGAGACTTGAAACCGTGTTGAAGTTAGAGTATTTCAACGCATTGAAAATTTACAATTGAAACTTAGCTAAACTCCACAAATCTATTGGTAAACTTGCTTCCTTTCCATTGCAATGAAGCACAATGAAAATATATGAGTGATCTTTCCTTTCACAATCAGCTAGGGTGAATAGTTTCACCATTGAAACCAATTTGTCTTAGGGTTTCCATTCTAAGAGCCAAACGCTACAAGAGCTCTCAAATTCTCTTTTTCAAAATAAGTCATGAATGAATGAGAGAATAGGTTGATTTGGTATTTTATGCCCCTTTTCACCCTTTGACCTTTTTACCTTTTCCTGCTTAATTATCAAATTAAATTGACTTATAAAGTCAATGTCACTTTATAACACCCCCATTTATTTAATTACTCAATGTCACCTTTTAATGTTGCTTTTTTGGCCTGAATAACATTAAATAATCATGTACTTCCCTTTTTTTCCGACTATAGCACATGGGAATTAAATAGGCTAATAAGTCGTCCGCTTAGAGTGATCATTTGGAACTGGACATTACACCTGCCCCCAAATTCGGAATCCTGAGGCTTGGTCCTTTATTTGATTTAGGTTGACTGTTAGATGCCTTGGTATTTCGTTTCGAACAAACCTACCCATGATGTTTTTGTGGGATTAGTGCTTGCAGAGACTTTAGAGCAAGCTACATGTATGGAATCACAAGGATATTCCTTTCACAGGGAAGCTGACAATAGTTGGTTGCATTTTCCAGACCTTTCATGTGTATTGTGTGCTACTGGTTTCCCAGTAGGGCTCAATTCAGACGACTGAAGAAAATTTTGTGTGCTTATCTTTTGTTGAAGTATGGGGGGGCTAGAGGTTTTCCCCTAGTTTCTTGGAGTGTCTATACTATCGCCAAGGATGAGGGGGGGGGTAGGATTGGTTGTTGTGGCCACTCAGGGTAGTATTGTGGCAACCAAGTGGGTGGTTTGATGTCTTGAGGGTGCAACACCATGGTAGGTTCTCTTTTGACATCGAATTCTGACAGCTTAGCACCTGGGCATGATACATGGCCGTTTTGACTTATTTGACATCATCTCCTCGTTCTCTTTGTTTTAGGTCGGGGGCTCTATTATCTTTAGGAGTATTTGGGCGACGTGGAGGTTGGTTCGGTGGTAGTTGGAGAGTAACAGAGTTGGGTGGGACATTGCCTCTCAACTGATTTGGAGTTGATGGGACCAGGGGTCTGCATTGCAGAGTTGTCGCGGTTCTAGGCGAGACAATTGAGTTGGAGGGTATCTTTCATTGATGTGATCTTTAGTATTTTGAGGCTCGCTCATGGAAGCCATAGAGACCGCTTATTTAAGAGTTTGGGCTGTTGACCTCGCATCACCTTGCGATCATGGAGCTACAAGCCTATCTTCCAGTGGAAGATTTGTTCAAAATGAACATTTGTATGCCAGGGCCTTTCGTGGAGTGATTGGTAGTGGAGCTTTGGTATCCTGCTGTTGTAGTATGATTCTCGTCGTTTGTACACAACTCTTCATCAACGTCATCCCCTCTTGCCAATACTTAACACGAGATGGCTTTTGTCAGATCCAAAGGTGCGGTGGATTTGGAGGTTATACACTGTTTGGTCGGTGCAACTTTCCTATAAGCTACGAGTGTTTGCTTGGTTGGTGATCTATAAGGGGCTTTCGTCCAAGGCCTGGTTGGCTAAGTATGGCCTCTCAGATGGTCAATGCTCTACGTGCTACAGACCAGCGACAATTAAGCACATCTTTTGGGATTGTAGATTTGATAGAGATGTTGGAGATTTGTGGAGAAGTAGCACCCCAAGTTGTTCTTAAACAAAGTTTATTGGAGAGTGTTTCCGCCTTTCATGCACCTGGCGGGGGGGTTAGGTTGTCATGGCAGAAATTTTCAAGCCACCAAGTACGTCCTTGGGGGCAAGTCTCGAGTCAAGTACTGTCACTTGATCTTGACTCCTTCGTTTAGGCAAACTCCTAACGAAGCCAAGGGGGGGTAGACCCTAAGAGCTACTAAGGCTGATTAAGCGTTTAGTGATGGTTTATGATTGAGTACGTTGTTTATGAGTTTTGTAAAATGACACAAGAGATTGCAATAGTGATTAAGACAACAACATGAGCAATATAATCAATCAACACATTGTAAATTAAAGAAAATGCTTACACGATAAAAGCAAAGACTAGTGCTGAAAATGGATTCTGAAATGGAGTGTTGAATGTATTGCAATTCTCTCCTGGTAACTTTTAAATGATTGTGGACTAATGAGTGGATTAAACAGGGGGAAAGGGGACTCTAGATATACCTGACGGTACGAGGAGTATGTCCAAAACCCTTATCTGATGTGGTTCCACTCGAAGAATGTGTGGGCTGGATCAAAGTCTTTGGGATGTGTCCAACACTACACCAACAAGGGTGTAGCCTGACGGTATCCCAAGGTCGCTATCCAGTGGTTCCTGCTTCCTCTGTGAACTTTCCCCACAATGGATTAAATCGAGGCATTGGAATTTTGCCTTGGGAGGTTAATTTGGAAGCGAGACTAATTTAAACTAGTCACCTACGTTGCTTTTGATGCATCCAACTGGTTGGTCGAACTGTAGCGGTGTAGAGCATACACAACGAAAGCCTTGCTATTTTTAAAGATTTTTTGAACAAAGTTTGCTTGTTTATTAAATCCCCAAGAGCCTCTTTCAGGTTATAAACCCTAATCAGGAAAGCAAGGGGAGTAAATTACTGTAAAAGTAAAAGGAGTACAAAATAAACAAACAAATTGTTTTTTAATTAATCCTATCATGCATCTCTTTCCCCTTTCGGGTAACTTGGGAAGTCGTGGGGTTAGTATTTGTATTACTTTGAAAAAACGAATGATGTAGCAAATATAAATCTGTCAAAGTATGCAAATTTGCAAAAGGAAACTAAACTAAGCAAAATTATGCAAAAAACATGAAAAGTGACATCGACGCAAATCCCCCCTTGGGTGACGGGGAGTGGGCTCTAATGAGCCCACTCAACACTTTTATTACGGTATTTACAAATCCCTTGAGGTGGATACCTTTGGTCCTTATAATTTTGGATCCAAAGGCTTACAAGGTTTTTTGAGTAAGACAAGATCAAGAATGGTGCTTCGAGATGTCTTTGAACAACTTAAATCTTTGATTTTTCGGTAGCGCTTCTTGTCTTGGCAATAAAAGTGAAAAACCAACCACCTGTAATGCACCAAATGTGCCAAATAAAACGTTAAAAGCATAAAAATTTAAGTACTTGAATGATAAACAATAAGCCCTAAGTACTTAATCAACATAGATCTACTTTAGAAATATCACTTTATGCTTCTAGATCTAGATTCATGCTTAAATAAATCAACCTTTAGATATTCTTTTGAAAGAAATACTAATTCACTAAAGCATGTGAGTAACCGTAACCAAAGGGGAAAGTTTGATTTGAATCGAAGGAGAGAGAGAGAAGGAATGATGGAAGCCTAGAAAGCAGAGGGGCTATGCTCTTCAAAATTTGCTTGAAAGTTGGAGGAGTCAACCTAGATCAACCATCCCTTCAAGCTAGATACTTGCATCGACTTAGAAATCTTTGCACAAGAAAGGTTACAAGCAAAGGTGTCACTAGAAGTAGAAACTTGGAAAGCATGCAATTAAACAAAATGTACATGTGAGCTAAGAGATCTACAACCGTCAAACAATAAGAGCATGAATCAAACTAGAACAATCTCTTATCCTACCGGGAGATGGCTCCCCTTGTAGGCCCACAACAAACCAAAGAAATGCACAATAAAAGAAGCTAATATCGGTTACCTCATAAACCATGCAATAATCATCCACACACAACGACATAAGAGATTTGTCTCCAAAGCATTCTTTTATTCCATAAAATACTACGAGATTACAAGTATATAGCTCAACAACCTTTTGGTCCTCTCTGACCATGAGAAATAAAGAACCAAAGCCTTTCTTAAATAACCCAAAGGGAGAGGGGGGATGTATTGCCAACTGACAGAAGAGCTTCATGAGAAAAAGGTGGGATCTTGATTGATGTGATAATTGATTGGCATGAGGAGGTGCCACATCTCCATGAGGAGATGCGCCCTCACCAAACACCCATATGATTTACCCACACAATGCCACAACACCCTCATGAGAAACCAAATGAGGGACGCATGGAGTAGTTCGCTTGAGTTCATGTGAGAGAGAGGGGAGTTGTTTGGAACTTGAGTGGAGTTAACTTCATGTTGTAGGCACCACCTCAAAGGGAGGTGCGCCAACTCTCCCAAAAACCAAACACTAATCAAACAACGCCAAATGCCATGACGTGAGCCTCACGTGAAGATGGTGGTGCACTTCCATAATTTGACTTACTCGCTAGCCTCCAAATAAACCAAAAGTGATGTCATAAACCTTAGCTTAACTTGCCTTTATCCTTAAAACATTCCCGCTCCACCTTTAACTAAGTCAAACATGTGTGAGATGTCGCCTTTTTAATTTTGGATTTTGTCAATTTGTCACAATTTTAGCATTAGAATGATGTTTTGATGCACCCTTAGAGAAATAATGCCTCACGGGATGATTTAGATGCTTAGATCATATGAAAAGTGGGTCCTGGGGTGAAGAGGACACTCTGAGTGTGAAAACGAGCATACACACGCTAAATTTCGCTTCCGGATCAAACTTTTATGACATTTACAAAATTTTTAATTAACATTAAAAATGGCCTAATTTTGTGGGGAAAAAATAATTTTCTCAGAATTGAACAAAAACTTGGTGGGACTTAGCACATGTCCATATGACTCAATAATGATGCCTAACATGCTTATATACATTGACATGTGAACTTTAATAACCTCCTAAGGCTTAACCACCAAGATGACCATCTCAGCTTTGGAGGAGAGGTGCAAAACTCGAAAATTATACATCGGTTATTCAACATTGCATAATTGACAAGGGAAAAAACACCTTGGAATGATCGGATTGACGTCTAAGTCTTAGGAAGCCAAGTCCTTTACAAAAAGTTTGCCATGCTAGTACATTAATTACAATTCCCCCAAGGGGGTATGAACATGTGGTCCAAAAAAAAAAGGCCAAGAAGGCCTTATGAACCTCTGAACTCTGATCATGAACAAGTATCCTTGTTTAAACATTGCCGGCTCACTTGAAATCCCACTAAGTAAAACTTAGGTGGTAACAGAGACTGGCTATACTTGGAGATGGCTATTCCCAGGAAGGGGATTCACTCTCTGGTTTGCGGCATTGCTTGTGGATAGCTGTTTTGTTCATGCTATGGAAACTCAGGTGCAACTATGTTTTTGATCGAGAAAGTAGTTTTGTTTCAGCTTTTATTGCGATTTGGATAGATGAGGTACGCCATCAGTTACTAGCCAAGGGCACCTGGTTAATCAAGGATGCCAAAAAGTTGGATCCTATTGTATATTTTGATTTTATTTATGCTCTTATAAGCTTCAAGAAATGGTTGTGAGAGGCATTGTATATACCCTTCCACTACTAGCTCTTTGACTCTGTTGCGTGGGAGCGCTCCCCCCGACCCCACCGCCACCCCCTTCATTCCCACTCTCGAAGCCCGCTCCCTTTAGAAGCTCACTCCTAGAACGCTCTTGAGATGCTCTCAAGCGCTTTCGAGGCGCTCCCTACCTCTCCTATACTAGGTTGATAATTTGATGACAATGTTATGGTATCTCCCTTCTTTGCCAAGCTCCTATAAAAGCTGCTATGGTTGATCATTTGATGACAATGTTATAAGTTATAACTACTAGATGATTGATGTTATATGGTTTAATCCATGTTTTCTATAGCTAATTCAACATCCTACATGTTTTTTAGATATAAATTCATCAAAATATATTCTATATAAAAAACGCTCTTGAAACGCTCCCAAAATGGGAGATTTTGAAAATTTTGCTTTTCGCTTTCTCTCGCTCTCTGCTCCCCATTCCCAACAACTTAGATTTTGATTGTAAATAAGTTTATGTGAATATAAGAAGTATTTTTCAAAAAAAAAAATCATACGACCATAGTCAGAGAGGATAAAAACATATGTTATAAACGATAGAAAATATAACATAAAACTATGGAAACAAATATCTTGTTTCTTTCATTAAGCTCTGTTCCAACATGGTCAAAGTCCACAAATAAACATTAGAAAATATGAAATGAAAGACATAGTAAGAATACAATAAAAAATTGTTCAAGAATTGCTACATAGCCTTATCTTAGCCAAAATCCCATGTGTAACTCCTTCAAAACTAAGCACACACACAACAAAGATGTTTAAGGATTGGTACCATGCATGCTAAAAAAACGATATGAGTTCATCATTAACACTTTAAGCCAACCACTTGTTATGTTATCCATAAAACAATAGAATAATGGAGTCTATCAGACCCTAGCACAAGCTAATATTAATGCATCATCATCACTAACAAATATTAGTTAATAATTAGATTCTCACAGGAGCACCGCGCAATGATTAATCCTAGTAGCTTATGAAGGTCTTGTGCCACATACACCATCTATGCAAAATAATTGAATCTTTCTTTCAGCTTGTGATGCTCTCTCTTGGACATCAATAATGCCCTTTCAAGAAAGCAATCTAAAATTCTTGAAAGTATAAAGTTGAATAAACATGAAATGGCTTTGTTCCTCCTTTTCTTACTATCAAGATAATGGCAGCTTTGTTAGACAGAGGTGATGTGATGGTTATGGGAGTGGACGTTTCAGTTTTATTTTAATTTCTTTATACACAATAAGCATTTTTTGTGTTTGGTTTCATTCTCTCTCTTTTAGGTTTTTCTTTGTGGGTTGTTGAGATTATGAGTTTTCAATATGAATATGGTGGAGAAGTTAGAACTTGTACTGTTTAAGTTTGAGCACACAATAAATCATATTGAAACGTTGGTTTTGAAAAAACTGCCTTTGCAACTAAATATAATCTCTACTTTATGTTACATATTTATAATGTAAGCTACAAATAGATATTTAAAGAACTTTATTTTCTTACATGGTTATGTTGTTTTGATAGGACATTTGGCCAACTTCATTGAAGGAGTTTCTTCATTCAGCACAATCACTTACTCTTCCTCGAGATGCAAGGACAAGTTTGGCAGTGGTGCATATACTTTTTGATTAGATGCTTGCAAAATTTTGTACAAATGTATGCATTGGATGTTTGATAATTAGTGGTGAAACTGTCTAAAGTTTCCAAAAAGTGATTCCAATTTTCTATGAGCAAAAAGACAATGATTACAAAGTGTGGTCCACTTTAATTTAGAGAAGTCAAGTTGTGAATTGATAAGAGAGCATACAATGGAGTTGACATTTAGGGAAAATCACAGTTGGGGTTCAGGATTTTGAAAGTATTCCTTATATAGGGAAGACAAGAAACAAATTTAAGATGATGGTTGAATGCACATTATTATGCTTTTTTCTTCTCTAGTACACATCATCAAAACGTTTTTTTTAGATCCATAGTCAGTCTCTTCATCAAGAGTAGTCGATTGGCTTAAGATTGAGTTTTTCCTTTTACTCTAGAAGGTAAACAGAAGTGTATTGGTTTGATGTTAGCGTTATCATATTTTATGTTGAATATTTAACATGATTTATTGTTACAAAAAAGATTGGATCATATAAAGCTAGATCCATATAGAACATTTTTTTGGGTAACTCAAAACACTTTTTTTTTTATTCCTTGGGAGCTATGAACCCTAATACTGCATTATCATGGTGCTACTTCAACGTGGAGAGGTGTCAAACTCATCAAGCACACGTTGTTCTAGGGCTCTATGCACGTTGGGGATTGAGCCTGGGTCATTAGTGATGATGATGCTTACTGTCACCTAAGATCAATAAGGTCTATCAGACAAAAGGGAAATAGACTGAATATTCTTTAGAATGTCTTTTCTATATTTGAACATGGTGGAAATGAAAGTACCAAGATCATTATAGTTTTTTGTAAGTGAGGGGGTCCTAATTAGTAATTAAGTTATGGAATTGAGTAAGGTTATGTCTTATGGTATTAAGGGTAGGGTAAGTTAAAGGAAATGGTGTTCATCCTTAACCTACTTTGTTTCACAAATTCTATAATTTCGTTCATCCCAAGGTGTTTTTGGGTTGGCCCACCAATTGGTTTCACTCTGTGTTACTAGGATATGGATCTGAATCTGGATCTGGATACAAATTCATCAGATTTTTGAAAATCCAGGATCCAGATACGACGGGGAAACGTCCAGTACAAAAATATATAAAAATAATTTTATAATAAATTAAGAAAAACAGAGTGAAGAATCAAAACTATACACGAAACACAAGAGTCGATCTATAAGTTATTGCCAAAAAGAGAGTTTTCAACTTTTCATGCATATTACTATTAGGTATTCATGAAGCATAACTGATAATTTGATAAGTCATAATCATGATTGATATTGATGATTTTGAAGATTTTGAAGATCATCTCAGCATGAACATGAAGTAGTTCATAACAGCTTGAGCCACATCCACATGCCCACATTAGCAGTGAATAAAGTGGTTTTCTTGAAGGATATGGCATGACTAAATAATAGAGTGGGTGAAGTGAGCAACAACATAGCACATAAGGATAGATCAGCCCTTGACAGCAGACCTTGACCATAAAGATAGATCTAATGGAAACCATGAGATAAGGCCTGGATAGATCAGAGTTCGAGAGCAGATCTTGACACAGGGATGGATCAGACCTTGAGCATGTATGGGGTTTAGAGTTTTAGCCTTTAGGTGTTCAGCATTTTGGAAGTCTTTCATTAAAGAATTAATTTTTTGGGGGGTTGGTGGGTCACAAAAGCCTCTTGAAAGTTTCAGGATCCATTTGAAAATTTGTTTGATTTTGCACAGGATCTGTTTCCTGGGATGAGGATCCATTTCTTTCTCCGGGGATCCATTTCTATGACGGATCGAGGTCAGATCCACGGATCCTGCACATTGGGGTGGCGGATCTGGTAACACAGTTTTCACTATGGAGGTCATGAGCCTTGTTCACTGTTTTTGAAATATTCATTTTGTTCTTTAAGTTCATACTGTTGGAAAAATAATTTTGATCAAACAAAAAAGGATTTTTTATCCACGGAAAAAATCATAATTTTTATTCAAAATAAAGAATGGAAATCATTTTCTTTATGTGTTTAGGCATGTGTACAAAAAGAAGATGAAAGTAAAAAGGCTTACATCTTTTCCTCAGAATACATGTGAATAAAAAAGATCACAGATCAAAGCAAGAAATGCCCCCTCTACATTCTATTGTAGAGATTATCCTCCAAAAATAGACCTCAAAATTTAAGTCTCATGATAGTCTTGTGATTTACCTATTATAAACTGAAAGTGTTAAAAACAAAAAACAATGTGAATGAATCCTCAGCACTATACTTCAAATTAAAAGACAAAAGACCTTCACTGTCTCAAGGTACTAGAGATAGATTAGTCTAGTTTCAACCTGTTGGTCTTTCTTTGAAGGGGCATTGGCCAACATAGTGTGTTCATGATATACATGAGTGTTTGATACAGTCTCAAACAAGGATGACGCCACTTTTAACTGATTTGCCAAATCTTCCAGCTGAAAATAATGAATTTGAATCTCCCATTTCATCCATTGAATAACTCAGGAGGAATCCCCATATCTTTGGAAGCTACTAACCTCTTCGTCCATAGCCATCTTCAAAAGAAGACAAATGGACATCATTTCAGCATAATTATTTGATCCAATTCCCAAACCAACCCTGAATCTAATGAATTGCTCCTAAGATAGGAATAAAACACCTCCAACAGTGCTAAAGTTATCTTGGCCTTGTTTAGCACCATCAAAGAAGCCCCCGGGAGAGGATTTGATGATATACAAGTCACCCACCTGTCATGGTTGTTTTATCTTAGAGATTGATTTGCAACCGTGAAAAATAACAGAAACTTGATTGTAAACCTGGAAGGTAGGAATTTATTTCCCTTAAAATATCTAGGCATTGCGTGCCAGCCAAACACCCCATCTAATGAGATATGGAATTGTCTTGAAAACTTTCAGTTCCTTTTTTTGAAACTAAGCTCTAAGGAAATTCCTCCACCAGTGAACCTCTCCAAACATTGCCAAGTCCAGTCAGTTTTTCTAGATCTATCCATAGATGATGAGCATATGGACAATGAATAACTAAATGGAAAATTGTTTCCACATCCCTCATACATAACAAACAGATGCTAGGTCCTTGGTTTCCTCTTTTATGCAAGCCTTCCCATGTTGGAACCTTTTTCCTGAGTGTGAGCCATAGGAAGATTTTCTTCTTCTTAGGTGCCTTCCATATTTTATTCCACCACCACACCTCTTCTTCGGAATCCATTACTTAAATTTTCAATGTACATACCTGTAACTTTCTTTTTAGCGCATAATCTAAGAATCCTCTGAATTCCTTATTCTTACCTGTACTCTTTTCAGCTCATTTAGATAGATTTGCCAACTGCCCATCCATTCCCCACCTTGGTCGATACACTGTGCCGATTTCCAGCCTCGATGCCAAACATTTGCAGCATTATTTAATAAAATGTTTTTAGTATTTCAACTTCCTCTTATTAATGATCTCATTGCCATAGGGATGTAAGATTTAATATTGTTGATATTATTAATTTTATGATCTTTTATGTTCCAATAGTTCACCTGAGTTTTAAAATCTCCATAGGCACCAAGAGGTAGACAGATAATAGAACTTGTTCAAACATTATATCCATGAGGACCAGGGAGACTATACAGGCTCAACTAGGGGGTACATTATGGAGGTGTCATCTTAGATCACAAGACAGTTCACACAACATAGGCAGATAGGGGGCTTCCTCCTGATCTCGACATGACGCTACCTCATCCAGGCAATGAAACATATGGTAGGCCAATTTTTGTAGCTTTTCTAGATCCTCCGATCAGTCATCTATCATTAGTTTCTTCTCTTTGGCCTCAGATGTTAGGAGTGGGAGAATTGAGGGTGGTTGATCAACACCCATCAGGCAAGACATCATCTCCTCCCCCCTTACTGGAGGAGTTATTTTGGGCTCGCTGTAGTACTTGCATATTTCTGCATCACTGATCTGGTCTACTGTGTCATTGTATTAGACTACAAAATCTTATCTAGTATACCATAGTTTAGATCTTCTATTACCTAGATGCTTTATATACATTTTATAGCAGGGGCCTTTGAGCTCCCACTTTGTATTTCACACTATTGGACTTAGTAGTCCTACCGACCTTTTTTTGGTCATCTTCTTGGACATTAAGAAAATTATCTTATCTTTATCTAGCCCAAACTCTTTCAAGTCTACAGCGGCTACTGCTGATACTAGAAGTACTAATAGGGAGATTATCTTCGGTTAACTTGAAGCTTGAGCATTTTGTGTTTGTAATCTAAATGTCTAATCATGGCTTTAGAGTCCACATAAGTACATACAACTTCAATCAATAGAATAGGTTAAAGAGTTTTGCATTTAATTGTAAAATTATAGGTTATGAAGCACTTTTGGATTTGCTCAATTTTATTCCAGGTCTCACAAGGGGTGCTGCAGGGACAAACTTCATAGTCATAATGGATAATTGGGGTAACTAAAGTGTTGAATTAGTATTCTTTAATGTATTTTGCAGAATAGTCTTTTCATTATTATACTTGGCATTAGTATTCTACAATGAAAATCAATCTTCTTCTCACAACGTCTCTCGAGCAAGTCTTTGTCTTGATCATGGTGTTCCCAGGGCAACTCTTCTTCTTCGCTACATTCTAAGAGAAGCAATTTTATGCAGCCATTTGATGGAAATAATAGGTTAGTACATCATAGTCCAATGATGTATCATCCTTTCGTTTGTCATAATATATGATTGGTTGTGTGTACATGAGTTGTAATAACAACTCACCTAAGATTAGGATTAATTGAATAAGAATAGGATCAATTGAGTGAGAATAGGGAGAAATAATCCAATTCTCCTATATTGTAGGAACAAGCAGATTGTATAAATATCTCTCCATTAATGAGTAAAGTAATCTAAGTTTTGTGTGAACTTTTTTCTCTCTTTGTATGGCTGCATCTATTATTTTTTATATGGTGTTAGAGTGGGATTGGGCTCAGCTTCCTCTGGGGAGTGAGCCCAGGAAGATGAGAGTATAATGTAAAACTGTATAGGATAATAGGATAGGAATAGCGTAGGGTTTGCAGAAATACATTTGAGTGTTGTTACAGTAGATTAGAGTCAGTCTTTGTGTGCAATAAATCTACTACCGAGGAATTGGGTAGAGCATTGCGAAAAGAGAAGGCCCGTGCCTGCCTTGTTCGTTGTTGATGTTGTTAATATCTCTAAACCAGCAACTAGATAAATAATTGAATCTGAATTATTTTCATTTGACTGGAATTCAAACACGATATTGCAGTGGAAGCAAAAGTTAAGAAAACAAACACATGTGCAAACATAATTTATGGGTAAATACCCCTACAAAAACCCCTAAGGAAAAACTAGTTCTGAGATGATTTTATTATTATAAAATATGGGCTTCCATCCTGGGATGATGGCCATCTAAGGAAAAATACAAAACAACAAGAATAGCCTATCACACCTCAAGATCTGTCCTTTGATCTTGTTGGATGCTACTTGTTGCCGCCTTTCACACACTTGGGGGGAACGTAACAGAAATCTTCAAGCCACTCAGTGTGTCCTTGGGGGCAAGTCTCGAGTCAAGGTTGTCACCTTGTTCTTGACTCCTCCGTTTAGGCTAACTCCTAACGAAGCCAAGGGGGGTAGTCCCTAAAAAAGAGTTATCTAAGGCTCTTGTTGTTAAAGGTGTTCTTAGATAAATGGTGTGAACTAGTGTTGTTTAGGAGTTTTGATATACACAATAATCAATTTAGGCAATCCACGTTGCTATTTGCAAAACACAGTATAAATTTAAATAAGAAGGCAGAAATTAAAGCATCCACAACATGAATAACTTAACATAAACAGGACAAATGGTCCAGATCAAATAACGCGGAAGAATTAAAAGGCCAGTGCCAAAAATGGAGTCAAAGTGCTGGGGATGCTGAAATACAAGTATTTGATGTTTGTGAGATCGTTTTGCAAATGCTCTTTGTCGATTTTACTGTGTATTTTTTAAGATGATCTTGTTTATTAAGGCTAAGGGAATTTCCAACCGACCAGCAAGGTACTGGAAATCTAACCAGAAAAATATTCTAAGTGGCCTCATTCAAAGACATGTTGGACTGTCCAGTTTGCAGCGAGGCCTTCAATAACTTTCCAACCACTGCAAATGAGGAGAGCTACCCAGCGCCCCCAGTAAAGATTTTCCCACTTAGAATATTACCGTGTTCAACGTCGGTTCGTTGGTTATGGGGTGATAGATTTTATTATGATTGTACTTGAAGTTACGTGTGCGAATTAACAAGTTACAGTGCTTCTAGGTATCCCAATGGGTAGAGCATACACACTGTAGAATCGTAAGTTTCAATTTTAGGGGATGTGTGAGTTGAAGATTTTATAAACAAACACAACTCTTTGACAGAGAGTGCTCTTGATCCACCTTATGGTGAGATTCAAGAGTCTTTTTTAATCTACTATGATAATGCAATGCAAAACGCTCTCCGATAGAGAGTGCTTTTGACTTGACTTATGACAGGTTCAAGAGGCTTTATGTTCGTTTTATAAATTATCAATTAAAAAAAAACAAAGATACACATGAAGCAAATAACATGCAAGTGATGAAAATTAAATCTAGCAATTAATGGAAATAAACTAAGTCTAAAAAGTAATCTAATCTAAGCAAGGAAAAACGCAAAACACACTTTTCCCAAATAGGGGAAGTAGGAAAAATGTGGGAGGCTTAACCCCACTAGCCTTTTTATTAATGATTTACAATTTTTGGAATTTAACCCTTGAAAAACAAGCATGAAAACAAATGAAGGCTTAATGGCTTTTATAAAGGATGTGTTTTTATGCTTGTATTTGTCTTCTTGTTTGCACTCCTTATCGATTCTCTCAAGTCTTTGGACTTGTCTTCTTGATTCACTTCGTCTTTGGTACCTACACAAGAACACCAAACACTCATGCACCCATTATTGTTAATGAATAAAACTAATCTAGATGCAAAAATTGAAATTAATCTAAGTACAAAATTGCAATTTTTTAGTCCTTTTCGAAGTAAAACTAGATGCAAAAAAAATTACACTCAAAGTAGGAAAGAGGAAGAGGGTAAAGTGGAAGAAAAATGAAGCAAAAAGAGGGCTGAAATCAATGAGGAAAAGAGGGAAAAAGGGGGAGCGAACAACAGTAAAGAGGGCTACAAAAAGATGAAGAAAGGCTGAAAAAAGTGGAAAAAGAGGGCAGCCAACAAAGGGAAAAGTTGGCTGCAAAAAAGTGAGAAACGAGGCAGCGAACTAAGCAAAAAGAGGACTGCAAAAAATGGTAAAAACGGGGCAGCCAACAGTGAGAAAAGTGGCTGCAAAACTTAGGAGAAAAGAGGGCAGCGAAGAGTGAAAAAAGGTGGGCTAAAAGCAAGAGAAAAGAGGATAAAAACAAGGGAAAACAATGAAGGAGAAAAAGAAGCAAGAAAAGTGAAAAAGTGAGGCAAAATAATCAAGGTATAAAAATGAAAGAAGAGGTAGATCTAGAAGAGCAAAAAAAAGGAGGATGGGTGGCTCTTGTAATCGAGGAAAAGATTTTAAGTTTTGATTAAGAAGGATGAGGAAGAGCCCATTTTAGCTGTGTTTTTTGAAGTTGAAATCAAGCGCTCTGAAGACCGTGCATGGTGAAAGTATTAGATTTAAAAGGCTCTTGCTTCGTGAAGAGGTGGTTGGGCTTCAACTCCTTCACCACCTTTGGTGATACCTGAAATACAATTCTCAATCAACAAGACACAAAATCAAATACCAGAATGCTAAATCATGAAAATATCTGAAAACAATGGTATAACTGACTACTTCTTGTTCACTTCAAACATTCAAGAAATTTTGCATAGATAACCAAGTTAAGACGCTAAATGGCTATCCTACCGTGCTATATTTATAGTCCTCCTGAGCTAGCATTGATTAAATATTTTGCAAAAGAAAGAGAATAGGGTTAGAACGAGATCACCTCACAAGATGAAAATCATAAACAGAGCCCACGTATAGACCTCCAAAGTCACTTTATTCCATTAACAAATATCGGTTAGAAAATTGACAGAGTTCTCTTGCACATTTCCATCTGGAAATGGGAGCAAAAGACCCTTATTTATACAAAAAAGAGAAGCGAAAACCCTAAGTCAGGACTCGACATCAGAAAAGGCACATTGGAGCAATTGAATGAGCTCGGCATGAAGATTTGCAGTTAAACTGAGTTCAGGAAGGTGAGAGTGGGGAGGTGGCCTTCACCTAGGAAAGACGCCCCCACTCCTCTTCCTAGGAGTCCTCACCCATCCAATGGGAATCTCCCACATGGAAAACCGTTAAGGAGAGAGAGGAAGGCGCAACCCTTTGAAGAGATCAAGTCTGGAGCTGCTTAAATGCTGAACTGATCATTGATTGAAGAGTAATTGGATGCATGAGTAATGAGGGGGGGTGAGGTGGCTCCAATCCCCCTCGGTTCTGTCACCAAGCCAATCACAAATCAACACCCAGAGGAATTCGCCCACATGAGGAAGGGGGGTGAAATCTCTGACTGAAAGTGAACTGCCGGAGCTCCGGAACTAATCTGGATTCGACTGATGTTGATTGGAATCATCCTAGATACTCTGTGCCGAGCTAATTAGCCCTTTATTAAATCAAATTTGTCCTTTTTTGGAGATATTTTGATTTTCTCCAATTTTTATTTTAATTAATCTTTCTCATTTTTTGGGTTTTTTGAGAAAATATTAATTCCAAGGCCAAATAGTAGTCTGAAACTTAGGTTAAGTGTGTCTAGGGGTTAAATGAGTGTTTTGGCTTAGAAAATAAGTGTTTATTTGCCAAAAACACCCCTCAGACCACTTAATTATTACAAAATGAAAAATTTCAATTAAACCATGGTAAAAATGGTTTAATTAATTGAAAAATTTAATTAATTCTTTATAGTAAAAAAAATAAAAATAAAAAATCACCACGAGTCCGGGAATTTTTTTTCGGACATTGTTTTAATGTATCCTGACGCTTAGGAAATGACCATAGAACATACAAATAGTGTCTAGTAGGTTCATATTCACTAGTTGGACTCTAATACCCCCCAAGGCCCAAAATTCAAAATCGGGCATTCCAGCTTTGGAGGAAGCGGGAGAAAAACTAATCGATTATACTCGGCTAAAGGCAAAGCATAATCGACAAGGGAGAAAACTCCCTGGAATACCTTAGTTGAAAATTACGTCTTAGGGAACCGAGCCACTCAAAACCCCTACTAGCACACTTTATTACAACAACCCCATGGGGCATGGTCATTTACGTACAAAAATAAAAATGACTAGCCAAACTTGGCTAGGCACAAAATTTTGAACCTTTGATACACTGGATATGAACATGGACCATGTACATCAACTGGCGGCTCAACAGAAGGTTCAACTATTATACAAAATAGTTGGTAACACGCAGTTAAGGCACTACTTAGGTTATCAATCGACAAAGATTATAACAACAATATAAGCTTTAACACACAGGTTATCTATCAATAGTGTGACTCATGCATAAGAGAACTCATTCATAAGCAAATACATAAACACTTATTCACAATATACATTCCTGCGACTTAAGCACATTCATCATATACATTCATGGGACATAAACACATTCATCATCTACACATTGACACAGAATTTAATGTGAAAAGCCATTCGAGAAAAACCACAAAGGCGCTCTTCATTTGGCATGAGAAATATATGGCACCTTTTGTCTGCGCACTCAGCTGCAAGCTCTGTTCTAGATCTTCTTCTCTTATCTATATAGACTCCTTTCTCCTCTCATGCTCTCTAGTCTTCTGTCGCTCGGTCTTCTTCTACTTTACTCTACTATCAATCCACACACAACCTGGATCGATTAACTCTTCTCTTCGACTATACTGTCGATCCACACATAGCCTGGATTGACTAACTCTTCTTACAGACACAATTGATTGCCTAGGAATTAAGCAACTAAGAATGTACATAACCGAAGAGGAGGTAAGTCACAGTAAGTAGGTAAGTAACCCGCATACAAGTTGGGTTCTTCCTTTTAAAGACTCTTTACATGTCGCATTCAACCGACTTCATTCTGTTAGCCAACGGGCTGTCATTCCTATTCTAGTTACACTTGTCAGTAGGCACTATCGACCCAAAGTACAAAGATGCTTTTATTCCTTAAAGCATGTGTGACTCTAGCCGACTTCGTACCCATGATCTCTCGATCTGTCCTTTTCATCCGTTGCGCCCTTGCATGCCTTATCTATTGTGGTTCCTTCCGGCGTGGCTGATCTCATCGCATCCTTTCCTTCTGTCGCGGCTTCCTCTCTTGTCACGACTTTTCTTCTGTTGCAAACTCTTCTCGTGTCGCGACTTCCTCTGTGACTACTTCTTCTGTCTTAACTCTTTCTTCCTTATCTGCTTTTGTCTTTCTCCGTCGCAGCTTCCTCTGTAGCTTCTTCTTCTACCTTTCTCTTCCTTCTGCAACTGCGATGGCTCCGCCTCCATCTGCTTCTGTCGCAACTTATTCTCCCTGCGATCGGACTCTTTATCTTCCAAGCAGAATTCTTACTGAATTCTGCCTATCTTTCCCTAGGGCCAATAACAACCCATCTAGACTTGGAGATTTCCCATGGACATGATTTGCAGACCCTTGATCAACTCATTCTTATCTAAGGAGCAAGAAAAGAAAGATTTTTCATACCAAGGAACTTAAATTCCCTTCTAAAGCCAAGTAGCTTTTTCCATTCACTTTCATACACTTCTCTCATTTATAGTAGAACTTAGGGACAACTTCCTCAATCAAGGAGGAAATTTCTAACAAATGGGCATTGTGTGATCCGTTGCAAAGTAAAGTCTCTCAAGCATGTGTTCTGAGAATGCAGAGTTGCATAAGTGTTTTGTGAATGGATTGTACGCCATTTTCTTTACCATCCCTTGTTATTGGAAATGAGTCATTTTGGGAGAGGTGGATGATTAGGCAACATGGCAGAGGAATATGGAACACCATAAGGTTGATGGAATCTCTTTTTCATTTTAAAGGACATGATGTACATTCAAAGGGAATGCCTCCCCTTTTTAGGTAGGTGAGACTAAAATGTTGAGACGATAATTAACAGTTCAAGTTTCAGTAAGAATTGGAATTTTCCATAAGGATGGAGGCTCTCTTGAGATTGGAGCTAAGGCAGATATGTTGCCACTCCTTTTCATGTTGGGAGTGGTGATCTTATAATCGCAACCTGGCTCATTGTATGTTATACCTTGATGTATCCTTTTGCATAGTGATGCAATACATATATTTAATTTCTACTGATGACCACACATGAGTGTTTTTACTAGTAATGCAACGGAAAGTAAATACTGAGAAACATCAACAACAATCACATCAATATAGACACGGTGTTTTGGGATAAAACCCAAGATGGGAAAATCGGTGCAGCAGTCAGATATGAAATTTTATATAGTGCAATTGCAATCTAGCAGATGAATACACCCAACTTGGCAAGATAGAGCCTTTTCAAGCTTCACTGAGCAAATCCAACCGAAACGGTACGACCCCTTGCGCAACTGTACGACTTCTGTGTTAGCAATATGACCCGCTGCGTTAGTTGTACAGATCCGTACGGATGCCTTACGGTTGCTGCTATATGGCCTCTGTTGTTGTACGGCCTCTGCCGAATCAGTGTGGCCTCCTGTTGGGTGAATGTGTAAGGCCCCTGTGTTTTGCCTGATCTTCCTACGAATTCTCTGAATCAAGCTCCTCTGTCTTCTCTACAAAATTCTTTGTTTTCCTGTATCTCTCTTTGTCTCTGTGTCCTCTCCACCTAATCTTCTTTTAACTCAATGGCCAAGCGAAAACCCTAACCCTCACTATGGATCAATGGATGTGATCCTTTGGTGAGATCAATGGCCAAGATTAGATTAGCCATCACTTAAATTATTTCACTTTTCACTTTATGAAAGTGACTCCATTAAGTTAAAATCAAATTATATTAATTAATGTATTTTCATAAGTCTAAACTTAGGAAAATCAAATTAATACATTTGGCTTTCAGTTTAATGTATTCTAGCATGCAAGGACACATGCAATGATAGAAGACCTTCCTTGTTGCCACTTTCTAACACTCCCTCTCAACAAGGAAGGGATTCGGTAGCAACCCCAACTTATCTTTGAACTTCACAAAACTGTGTCTGCAAAGTGCCTTGGTGAAAATGTCTGCCACCTGCTCATCTGTCTGAATATACTCCAATCGAATGGTTCATTTCTGTACACAGTCTCTTAGAAAGTGATACTGGATGTCTATTTGTTTGTTTCGATCATGGAACATAGGAGTTTCAGATAGCCTGATGCCACTCTGATTGTCACAGTGAACCACTGTAGCCTGTAGCTCACACTCGAATAACCTTGAAAGCAAATTCCTCAGCCACATTCCCTCATAAGCAGCAAAACTGGCTACCATGTACTCAACCCATGTCAAGCTCAATGCAACGGACTTCTGCTTCCTGCTGAACCAAGAGACAACCCTTGACTAATGCTGAAGCAACAACTTGACGTGCTCTTCCAGTCTTCTACACATCTTGCCCAGTCAACATCTGTGAAGCCTGCTAACTATATACTCTCCCTACGCTCATAAATACTCCACTGTACCTTTGATGTAGCGAAGCACGTTCTTTGCAGTCGTCCAATGTACTCTTCGAGGACCCACCATGAACTGGCTAAAAGAGTTGACTGCAAATACATGAGCAATCCAATAAGCTGGTGATACAATGTAGGATCAAACTTGTCTGACCTTGATTGCATCAATCTTCCTCCAGTTGGAAACTAGAGGTATGGACATAGGCCTGCAATCCACCATCCTGATTCTTTTAAAGATCTCCACTACATACTTTCCTCGTCTAATGAAAAAGCATTCGTCTCTCTGCCAAACCTCCAAGCCTAGGAAGTAATGCATCAACCCAAGGTCTTTCATCCCAAACTCAATTGCAAGGTTGGACTTGCAGTCGTCAATCCACCTCTCATCTCCTGTAAGAAAGAGATCATCTACATATAATACCAGTATTAGAGGCACCTCACTTGACAAGAAGTACAGGTTGTGGTCCGCCTCACTCTGTTGGAATCCCATCTCCTGTAGATAGTTGTTTATCCTCGAGTACCATGCCCAAGGTGCTTGCTTGAGCCCATAAAGAGCTCTTTGCAACCTGCATACATGTGTCTCCTTGTTCTCCACATCAAACCCCTCGGGATGCTCAATGAATACCTCCTCTTGTATAACTCTGTTGAGGAAGGCATTCTTGACGTCCATCTGATGAATACGCCAACCCATCTCTGTTGATAATGAGATAATGGTCCGAATAGAAGAATATCTGGCAACAGGGACGAAGGCCTCCTCATAGTCAATACCTTCCTTCTCTGTAAACCCCTTAGCCACGAAGCACGCCTTGTACTTCTCCACACTTTCCTCTGCTACATGCTTCACTTTGTAGATCTATTTGGATCCCACCACTTTTTACCTTCTGGCCTTGGCACAACCTCCCATACATGATTCTTCATGATTGAGTCATACTCCTCAACCATGGCCTCCTGCCACACGTCATGTTATGCAGCCTCCTCGAAACTGGAAGGTTCAAAGTTAATCAACTCTGTCATCAATGCCATATAGCTAAGTCTCTCTGGTGGTTTGCTCTGCCTCATGGAGCTCTGTGGAAGAGTCACCTGCATGGAATCCTAAACTGTGGACCTAAACCACTTAGGTCGTGGCCTAGTGTCTACCTACTGCGGCTGCTGGATGTCCTCCTCTTCCTGCTGCTCATCCTCCAAGTTAATGACGAAAGGATCCTGTCCACTTGACTCCCTCTGACTACTAGAACCTGTGCTTTGTGTCTGTACCTGTACCTGTGCCTCCTCCATCTTGATCCCCGAGTCTTGTGCTGGCTGTTCCTCTGCTGGTAAGTCCATAGATCTTCGCAAGGCCCTGTCCTCATCAAACTGGGCATCCCTGCTCACAATGATCCTCTTGCGAGCAGGAATATATACTTTGTATGCCTTTGAAGTCTTGCTGTAAGCAACAAGTAACTCATTCTCTCCAGAAGGGTCCAACTTCTTCCTAGTGTCAGCGTGAACGTGACAATAACACACACTCCCAAATATGCGTAAGTGGCTCACATCTGGTTTAGTGCCTGTGAATACCTCCTCGGGTGTCTTCCTCCCCAACGTTGTGTGGGGACACCTGTTTTGAATCTAAACTGCGGTCTTGTTTGCCTTGGACCAAAGGAATAGAGGCAATCCCTAATCAAATAGCATGGCCTTGGCTGCTCCTTGTTGTCACTCCTGACCGACGCGCGTGTGTCAAAGCACAAAAGTAGGCACACTGACCCGATGGCAACTGCGAAAAGAGCATCCACTGTCACCACACTCCTCTCCTCCTCGCTTCAGGTTGGCTCTTCTCCAACTCAAGGGGGGCTTCCCTAACGTTAGGATCACTAAGGCAGATGCAATGACGGACCAGGTGAAACAAAGAGGCTGCCTTAGAGAAACAGTTGTAGTATGGGTATGAATTGAATGTTGATGGGAAAGAGGGAAAGATCAATCCTCACAAATGGACCAGTGCCAATATATCAAAGGGAGCAATGGAGTCAAAAGGAGAACTAACGAGGGCCTCGTGTCATATGTGACTGGGGGGAGAGATCGCATGATTGAACAAGCCCCGATTAGTCAATGGTGCGACTACTAGATTTACTTCTTCCTAACCGCAGAAGATGCAGTATGCAAACAAAAGATCGTTACTACACAATCAAGCTAGATTAGATGTAAACATCAATGACCGTGTATGCACGCTTACAAAGGGAAAAGGCTAGCAACTGCTGAGGATTTTTGCCCTCCAATAAGATGATAACATCCGTTTATGGTCTTCGACGCAAACAAAGAAAATAAAACTAACTTCTAGCAACAATAACCCATTCATTGAAGCTCCACAAGTTCACGCCAGACACTCGATGAGTGCTCAATTACACATCCATAAAACCCATAATGGTATTTTTTCCTATTAAGTTATGGGGAAAAATCCTCCCAGTTTTTCCATCCTTACAAAAGAAAGAGGCTATCCTCTTTATAGGCCCAAATAGCCACCCTCATTTTTTCTACGAAGAAAATAAAATAATAAAATAATAGAAAAGGTGGATCCTATATCCACTTTTTCATCCATCGAATGACTAAGAAAAAGTTATACATTATAATTAAGGGGACTCCCCCTTTAATTAGATGACCAATAAAATAAATAAATAAACCTTCAGTTGACTAGTCGTTTAAAGCTAAAAGATGCCCACTATTCATGAATCGATGGAATGGTTGTCAATGGAAAGGACATAGGGTCAAAACGATAGATGAGCGTTTTTCCAAACACACCAGTTGTTAGGCAGAGATGTGATATACGCGTTTTAAAAAATGATACCACCACTGCGTGAACTTGCTCCCAACCCTCCACGTGATGGGTGAAAACATGAAATCAACACCTCTTGACTTCTAAATGGTGGAATTCTATGATTTGCTCGGCTTCCAAACAAATCACCCGTGTAATCAACTGTCGAGGGTCATTTAGCGTCCAGTAGAAAATGTGGATTGCTCTGCGATTGTCTCAGTTTCAATTGTTGAAACACGGGTTCAACAACTACTCCACACTCCATGACTCGACATCAATCTACTTATGACAAGCTCTAGGACCCCATATAACTTTGAAGATGCTCCCATTCAGCTGCGATAACTCGGGTCCACTTTACAATTTGTCACTTGGTTAAACTTCGAGCGCTGGCGTTGGGTTTCCTTTTTTATGTGAAGGATCTGGCTTCCAATTAGATTTGGCACGTTGCTGCTAGATTTAACTCAAGATTTGGTGGCCTTTGTAGCTTTCAAACGATTGATCTCAACCTAAGAATCTGGAACTGCTTGCTAAGGACATCGCTTTAAAAGCTGGAAAGAGAATTGATGCTCAATTGTTGCTTCAAATATGGGATTGATTTCCACGTTTATCTTCCGCCCAGAAATCTCCAATGTACACACCACTGTTTATTTAAATATGGATCGACACTTATGCCCAGAAATATGAGATCAATATCTGCTTTGCCGCTTGTTTTAATTATCTGTCAATTGCAAGTACTTTCACCACCTTGAGCCCCTTCGTATTAGAAAACATCTGCATAATTTTTTTTTTTTGAAAAAAAAGGGACGAGATGGAAGTCGAGTTCATATCTCCACTTTTCTCCAGATCGATCTTGTGTCTGTGATGCTCTTTTCATCTTTTTTTCACACGGCCCATTCAATTTATACCATGTTTCGATCAAAAGTGCTTTGGGACGGTGCTTAGAACCAACCAATGAAAAGTCTTGACGCGATATCATATTCTCATAATAGTTCACAGACCTAGCTTTGTTTCCCAAACAATGCTTAATTTTAGGGCTCAGCCACTTAACAAGCCCTCTTCAAAGCTCAACATACAAAAAGTATTCACTTGAAATACAGAGCATACCATGCTGGTGGCACAAAGATATATTAAGGACATGTCTTCTTCAAGATATTTTCATAACCTTGCACTGCTTTGAAAAGAAACAGTCCCAAATTCCTATTTAAGATATTAAGACTGTCACATGATTTGGTCCCCAAAATGTTACTTGATCCAAATACCCTTGCTAGCAGGGCTGTAGAAAAGCCCACTCATTATTGTAGCTAAGACCTTAAAGAAGGATGCTTTGAATGCTCAAAAGTGCGAATGCATTTTGAGGGGTAACACTCCTACCAATGTCCTGTTCTTTCTCTCCGCCACTACATTCTGCTGCGGGGTATGAGGCACGGTGTGCTCTTTCTTGATCCCCTCTAATGAACAATACTCCAAGAAATCATTGGAGGTATACTCACCCCTGTTGTCAGTCATCAACACCTGAATCTTTCTTCCTGTCTGGTTCTCTATGAGAGCCTTGAACTCCCGAAACTGCTCAAAGATCTTTGACTTGGCCTTCAGGAAATAGATCCATGTTTTCCTGGAATAGTCGTTAATGAAAGTGACACAATAGTTGTAGCCATTGAATGATTGGACACTCATGTGTCCGCAAACATCCGAATGCACTAAGTCCAAGGTCCCCTTAGACTTGTTCTCACTCTGTGGGAAAGGCTTCCTGATGTTCTTCCCCAGCGCACAACCTTTGCAGTGGTTATGCTTCTCCTCCTGTTCCTGAGGAACTCCAATATCCGCCTGTCTCAAATGCATTGGTGCTCCATGGTGTAAGTGTGCCATCCTCCTATGCCACAAATCACCCTGACTACTGCTGCTGACTAGAGCATTTGCAGACTCAAAGTGTAGTATGTACACCTTCTCGCTCCGGATTCCAATCACCCGATCCAAACTCCTATCTGACCCCTTGGGCCTGATATACACCCAATGATCTCGAAACTTCACCTGAAATCCCTTGTCCTCCAAGGTGGAAACAAATATGAGGTTTTTAGACAACACCAAAACATACAAAACGTCAGCAAAACTCAAGGGTTTGCCAAAGTCCCTTTGAAATGAAACAGTGCCAACTCCCTGCACTTGATACTACGCATCATCACCCAACTCAATGTGGAGATTTAATCCACCCTCCTGCAAGCTCTTGAAGAACCTTTTCTGTCCCGTCATATGACAAGATGCTCCACTGTCTATGTACTGTTGTCCGCCGAATGCACATTGTCAGCATAAATCTTTTGCATTGCTGTTTCCCTAAGTGGGAAAGGTGTGGCCTTAGGGGCAAGGAAAGAGCCAGGTGTTGTCACCTGATCCCAACACCTCCGTTTAGGCTAACTCCTAACGAAGGCAAGGGGGGTAGTCCCTAAAAAAGGTTGTCTAAGCCTCTTTAAAATGTTTTTAATGATTCTTAGATGGGTGGTGTGAATTAGTGTTGTTTAGGAGTTTTTTGATATATGCAATAACTAATTACGTAATCCACGTTGCTATTTGCAAAACACGATATGAATAATAAGACGAAAGTTAAAGCACCCACGCATGAATATCTTAGAAATAAATGGACAAATGGTCCAAACAAGATAATGCAAGAATTAAAAGACCAGTGCCTTAAATGGAGTCAAAAGTGTCGGGGATGCGGAAATACAAGTCTTTGATGTTTGTGAGATCATTTTGCAAATGCTTCTTGGTAAATTTTAGTGTAAGTTTTAAGATTAGGTTGATTATTAAATGGGAGGGGGATCTCCAAGATATACCTTTCGGTACAAGAGATATGTCCAAAACCCTTAACCGATGCGGCTACCCGCAAGGAATAAGTAGGCTGGTCTGGAGTCTCTGAAGCTATGTTCAACACTACACCGCAAGGGTGTAGCCTAACGGAGTAAGCTATCTACCCGACTATTTGCACTGGGGCCCACCGGATGCTGTCGAGTGATAGCTTACTCCGTTAGCAAAGTGATGGAATTGCACAACAAAAGAGTGATGGGTCAGGCGGTTGCGAGACAGAATGTTGAAGTTTTATTAGAAAACTGTTGTTATGATCGTTTAGGTGAACATTCAAAATGAGTAGTATGCCCTTTTTGAGATGAGAGCAGGAATGAAATATTTTCATGGAACAATTTACAAAAATGTATCTAAATTTTGGGTTGTGTTGATATTTCCTTGAAGTCAATTGGATCAATGAAAGAGTTTTGTATAATGCACCTCTTATACAGTTTTCTTCATGGATGGGAGTGATGGGTTGAGAAGTTAACGAGTTGACCATTGATAAGCTTAAATGTTAAACTGAAAATATATTTTTTTGCTTGGGTTGGAACTGGAATTATTTCATCACTCTTTCACTGTGCAATTCTATCATCATGCTAACAGAGTAAGCTATCACTTAACGGCGTGGGGTGGGCCCCGGTGCAAATCGTCTGGTAGATAGCTTGCTCCGTAGCCTAACTGGCGCCTCGAGGTCACTGACCAGTCGTTCCTGCTTCCTTTGGGTTTTTTGCCACTGCAACGGCTTAAATCTAGGCGTTGGATTTTCGCCTGGGGAAAGTGGTAAATTTTATTATGGTTGTACTTGGAGTTAAGCATGCGAATTAATAAGTTACAGTGCTTCTGGGTATCCCCAACGGGTAGAGAATACACACTGTAGAATGGTAAGTTCCAATTTTAGGGGATGTGTGAGTTGAAGATTTTATTAACAAACACAACTCTCCGACAGAGAGTGCTCTTAATCCACCTTATGGTGAGATTCAAGAGTCTTATCTAACCTACTATGCGAATGCAATGCAAATGCTCTCCGATAGAGAGTGCTCTTTACTTGTCTTATGATAGGTTCAAGAGTCTTTAGGGTCTTTTTATGAATAATTAAAAAAAACAAAAATACATATAAAGCAAGAAGCATGAAAGTGATGAAAGTTAAAACTAGCAATTAGTGGAAATAACTAAGTCTAGCAAGCTATCTAATCTAAGCAAGGAAAAACAAGACACACTTCCCCCAAATAGGGGAAGTAGAAAAAATGTGGGAGGCTTAACCCCACTTGTCCTTTTTTATTAATGATTACAGTGAAAGGGATTTTAACCTTTGAAAAAGAAAGATTGCAAACTACTAAGATGAATGAGCCTTAATGGCTTTTTACATGGATGCAATTTATGCTTGTATTTTGTCTTCTTGTTTTGCACTCCTCATCAAGCCTTTAGACTTGCTCCTTTGGTTCACTGTCCTTGCCACCTACACAGAAAAACCAAGCACTCATACATCCATTATTGTTAGCAAACAAGGCTAATCTAGATGCAAAAAATATTGAAATTAATCTAAGTGTGAAATTGGAATTTTTTAGTCCTTTATTGAGTCAAAATTAGGAAAAAAGTACATGCAAAAAAGAGTGAAAGAAGGCTGAAAATAATGAAGAAACGGGACAGCCAATGAAAGAATCAGATGGCTGCAAAAAAGTAAGTAATGGGCAGCCAATAAAATGATGAAAGGTGGCTGTAAAAATGGGAGGAAAACAAGCTCAAAAAGTGCCCAAAAAGGTTGAAAATTGAGGTGAAAGAGGGCAGCCAACTAACAGAAAAGTTGGCTGCAAAATAATGAGGAATGGGACAGCCAAACAAAGAGAAGAATGGATGCAAACAAAAAAGACAAAGAGGGCAGCCAACAAGAAGATAGTTGCCTGCAAAAATTGAAGGAAAGAGGGTAAAAAAGAAGCAAAAAAGAAGAGCAAAAAGAGAGCAAAAAGTATGGAAGAAAGTAGAGAAGCAAGAATGATAAGGAGTGAAGACAAGAAGCAAGGTAGCAGGTATACGGAAGAAGGAAAGAAAGAGGAGACTTGTAACCAGTGAAAAGATTTTAAATTTTTGATTAAGAGAGGTAAGAAAGAGCCCCTTTTTAGCTGTGTGTTTTTGAAGCTGGGATCAAGCGCTCTGAAGAACCTGCATGCTGAAAGTATTATATTAAGAATTCTTGATGAGAAATTGGTTGAGCTTCAACCCCTCCTCCTTTGGTGATTCCTGAAACCAAAACACTCAACAAAAGTAAACGAGATCAAATGCTAGGATGTAATAATCAAAATAAATATTTGAAAAGCAATGGAATAACTGACTACTTCCTGCGCACTTAAAACATATAATGAATATTGCATAGATAACCAAGTTAAGACATTAAATGACTATCCTACCATGCTAGATTTATAGCCCTCATGAGCTAACATTGATCAAATATTTACTAAATAAAGAGAGTAGGGTAAGAACGAGATCACCTTGCAAGATGAAAATCACATACAAAAAGCCCATGCATAGACCTCCAAAGTCACTTGATTCCATTAACAAATATTGGTTACAATCTTGGCAGAGTTCTTTTGCAAATTCTCCTTCTATAAATGGGAACAAGAGACCCGCTTTTATACAAAAAGAGAGAAGCTAAAACCCTAAATCAGACTGAAGCTCTGGCAATTGATTCAGAGTTGAATTGATGTCTGACTTAGTTGTAACTAAGTTGTGGAGTAATGAGGGGGTTGAGGTGGCCTCAATCCTCCTCGGTCTTATCACCCGACCAATAGAAACGTGCTAAAGAAAGAAAAAAGTCCATGCATGGAGAGAGGCACAAATCCCAAGGTGAACTTGATTGTAGCACTCCGATACTGACTCAAATCAGTCCAGACTTGATTGGAATAATCCCAGATGCTTTTTGTTAGACACACCAGGCACACAGAGGGGGGGGTGAATTTGTGTGTGCAGTCTTTATTACTTTTTCAATTTTAACAATCAACAACTAATTCATCAATGCATTATTCTATTATTTGCATAATCATTTCATAAACATCTATCACTTCATCATTTACAAATCATAAGCATCTGAATCATAGAGTCATAACAAGAACCATAACACAAGAGAACACAACACCATATGATTTTGTAATCTTTTTGTATTTGTTTTGGAACGGCTACAACTGTGAGGTAAAATTAGCACCTACTGATACAAAGAGCACCTACTCTTCATCCAGGACCCTGCCTAGTTTTCTTAGACCCTGCTAAGAAGGGTTTGAGGTATCATAACCTCAAAAGCAAGACAAGCTTGCTTTTACAATTACTGCTCATTGCCTCAACATACTCATCACACACACATATCACTGTCACATCATCTTTCTGTCCATGTCATCATTGTCATACTAAACATCGCGACTGCTGGTCATCTACTGCTGTAACACTCTTTTGCTCATCACTCTTTGCAATCTGCTTATCAATACAGCTGGTCAAGCTGCTCATCAACTTTGCTTATCAATCATTGCTGGTCAATCTGGTCATCGTAATGCCTTGGTCACAATCCACTGTCAACTGTCCAAATCACTGTCAACTGCCCATAACACAGTCAACTCAATCAACTACAATCATTCTCCTCAAACGACTATACACTGCTTATAAGCCCTTGCCAATTTTTGCAACTGCTCAAATTGGTTCAACTACTAATCTTCTCAACTTACTTAATCATCACTTGTCAAGGCACAGACTGTCATCATCTAAATATAAAAGGTACAGGACTATTTCTTGGAGAGTACTCCAACCCTTACGTACTGCTCATAGTTCACCTGAGTAAGATAACAGAAGATGCTTGCAAAAGGAGTACTTACTTGAAGCTGCTCATTACTTAGTCTGGTCTTTGTGACTGAACATGCGATTGACTTTCTTCATGCCTTTGAATGCCTTCTGTGGTGTTGTCCTTTGGATGCTTTGAACACTGCTTAGTGTACTTTGACTGGCTCATCTACAGAATATCACTGCGATATTCACCTCATAAAATTAGTCCAACATGTTTCTTAGGTGGAGGCTTGTTTGAAGCTCCCACATGCTTCAGTCTCTATTACTACAATGCTTCATTGCTTTGCTAAAGAGGACACTATGGTTAGGAATCCCTTCAACAATCAAATCTTTCTTCACTGTCCTACCTCAGAAATCGAGAGTTCAGAGCTGCTAGAGACTCAGATATCACACTAGCTTCCATTGCAATAATCAAGCGCACCTTTTGATTGTTTCTGAAAGTCTGAAATAAGTGCTTGAAAGATGACTAAGTTTAATACAGGCTGTGGATTGCCTTCTTATATCATACTTCTTTCACCTTAATGATTGTTCCTTTGTTTGCCTTTGTCTTTCCTATGCATGCCCAAGATAGATCTCCCTTTATCCTCCAAATATGCTATAATGTGGTTATATTATCCACTCAAAGAAGACCCAGATACTGTTCCTTAGTTCATCTTGACTTGCAAATAAACCCAAAACTTACTCCTGCTGTAACCCTCGTTTCCAGAATTAGGGCTACAAAAATTGTGTCTTTGTGGAAGAATTCAAGGTTGTTTCAAAGTGTCGAGAAGGGCCCCAAACAAGACAACTAGGTCTGCAAAAAACGACTGTTGTTTATTCCCAAAAATCTTTATAAGTTCATCTCCTTGCTGCTACATTAGTCCAGAATTTCCTCAGTGCTCATCTTTTACTGTAGCTGTCACATGCTCGAAAATTAAAAAAGATCAGACTTAAAATTCTTGGCTGCTGCGTTACTGCTCTAACCCAAAGATGAGAGCTCCAGTCCACTCCAAATCCATTTATTTGGTTGCCCAGATATAAAAAAAATGATGCTGCAAAAGTTCGGGTCTGCTACAGACCAGCGGGACACCTCAGTCCACTGCTGTTGCTGCCATAAAAAATTCAGTCTGTTGCTGCAAAAATTGTCTGAAAAAAAATTTGGGACTGTCTACCTCGTGTCTGCTGCTGCGTTTTTTTTGCTCCTGTTTCCTTGTCTGCTGCTGCATTTTTCTTGCTGCCTTAGTCCCGAAAAAAATCACAGAGCTATCCGAAAAATCCACATAAAAATAATGAAACTTGGTGGGGTATTTATACCCGTTTTCCACTGATCCGACCTAGTATAATTTATATTTCATTTTAATTTTCATCATTTTTTTTTGTTTGGAGCCGACTTCAAGGTAAGAATTTTAATTTTGAATTCAAATTTGTCATTTGAATTTGTTTTCCAAAAAAAATATTTAATTGCCTTTACACTAGGGTCAACCTTTACCATTAAGGTGTCATTTAACTCACTAGGGCTTGCATGTAAAAGTTCATAGGTTTTCCACCATAGCATCAACATCAAGGGTGTAATAGGTGTCCAAGTGCCCAATCACCATCATGTGTGTGTGGGTGCCTTCATCTTTCTTATGCCCTAGGGCCATCCCTAAGGGTTCCAAGAACCCAAATGCCACATCATCTTCATTTCTTCAAGGTCATTAAACCATCTAGTGTGTGGGTCAAGAGGCTTCTTCAAGGCCTTCTTTAACCACCTCACCCACACCAAGAGACCTCCAAGGGTCAAGATCCATCCTGACATCACCTGTGGGGTACCATGACATCATTAGAGCATGGATGACCACAGAATGGGTCATTAATGCTTCTCCAGCCCATCTAGGGCTTCTCTATCATCCATCAAGGCTTCAAGATCATCTCCAGGGTCTTCAACACCATTAACAAAGTCTTCAACATCTTCAGCAAGGTGGTGGCATCAAGATTCAGCTTGTGGGTATAGGGACCTTGTCAACTGGGTACAAGGTGCTTCAAGGCACAAACCCACTCTGTAAGGGATCCAAAGCACTACAAGGTGCACACCCACTCTGTAAGGGGTCAAGGCACTTCAGGTGGGACTTGGTGGAGTCAATGACATCCTGTGGGGCCACTACAAGTCCATGTTGGCATCAATGACAATTTCATCAACACTTTTTGCCGAGCTAATTAGCCCTTTACTTTATTCAATTTGGTCTTTGTTGGAGATATTTTGATTTTCTCCATTTAATAAGAATAATGATTTTTTTTATTAAATATTCCTCATTTATTAATTTTGAGGAAATAGTTAATTCAGAGAAAAATAATTGACCAAAACTGAGGATAAGTGTGTCTAGAGGTTAAATGAGTGTTCTGGCTTAAAAAACAAGTCTTTATTTGCCAAAAACACCCCCCAGGACCACTTAATTATTACAATTTGAAAATTTTCAATTAAACCATAGTAAAGATGGTTTAATTAATTGAAAATTTTAATTATTTCTCTATAGTCAAAAAATAAAAAATAAAAAAGTTCTATGCGTCCTGGAAATTTTTTCCGGACAATGTTTTAATACATCCCGGGGCCCAGGAAATGACCATAGAACATACAACTAGTGTCTAGTAGGTTCATATTCAACAGTTGGACTCTAATAACCCCCCAAGGCCCAAATTTCAAAATCGGGCATTCCGGCTTTGGAGGAAGTGGGAGAAAAATTCATTGATTCTACTCGGCCAAAGGCAAAGCATAATCGACAAGGGAAAAACCTCCCTGGAATACCTTAGTTGAAAATTAAGTCTCGGGGGACCGAGCCGCTCAAAACCCCTACTAGCACACTTTATTACAAAAACCCCATGGGGCATGGTCATTTCAACACAAAAATAAAAATGACTAGCCAAAATTGGCTAGGCACAAAATTATGAACCTTTGATACACTGGATATGAACATGGATCATGTTCATCAATTGGAGGCTCAGCGGAAGGTTCAACTATTGTACAAAATAGTTGGTAACACGTATGAAACGCTACTGTTGGTGGAGCTTGCCATGCAAGCTATCAAACAAAAGTCTTCGTCGAAGTTTTTGCTGAACTCCTCCACCTCTGCAGAACCTTCCATATGGGTATTGTTCTTCTTCTTTCTGTCTAGGAACTGGGAGGCAAAGTGTCTTTTCTTGTGGCAGATAAAACATTTGACCTTGGACATATCAATGTTCTTCTTACCACCCTTCTTTTTCTTTGCCCTACCCTTTCTCTTCCTTGCTAGGGCTAGAGCTTCTTCATCCACAATCTGTGGGGCACTGCTAGATGAACCTGAACCTTGACCCATGCCGGTCTCCTCCTGCACAAAGTCATTGCACAACCTCTGCCAATCAAAGAGCTTCTCCCTAGCCACCACACATTTGACAAAGGTGTCCCAGGGATTAGAAAAGCCATTGAGGGCTATCCATACTAGCTCCTCATCTTCAGTCTTAGAGCCAACAAGTCCAAGCTCGTCTCTGATCTGTGCGAGCCTTGTGAGATAAGGCACCACTCCTTCACCCATGGACATCTTGGTATTGCGCAACCTCTCCTGCAGTACCATCTTCTAGTTTTCGTTCTTGCTCTGGTAAAGTCCTTCCAAAGCCTTCCACATTTCCAATGCGGTCTTCTTCCTGGAAAGGTGAGGGACTATGTGGTCCTTCACCCCATCAAAGATGATCAACATAGCTCTGGAATCTAACCTCTTCCACCTTGCCAACTCTGTCGGATCTGTGGGCGTAAGCTTCGTGGACTCAATGTGCTCCTCTGCATCACTGACATCCAGGATCTGCATGATCCTTTCTTTCCAAGTAGGAAAGTTCTGAGCACATTGGAGTCTATCCTCAACTCTCAATTGTACGGCCATAGTGAAGTGTACATGTCAAACCCTAGATCTGAACTCTAGGTCTGTGTCTTCAATAGATTTTCCCTCGATCTATCAATACTGCTGCAGTTTCTCAGATTTAGCTCAATAGAGCTTTGATACCATGTAATTTTTCCTTTAAAACTCAAACTAGGGCTAAATAGCATATATTTAATTTCTATTGATAACCACACATGAGTTTCTTTTACTAGTAATGCAGTGGAACGTAAATACTGAGAAACATCAACAACAATCACATCAATATAGACATAGTGTTTTGGGTATGGAAATCCCCGGATAAAACCCAAGATGGGAAAACCGGTGCAATAGTTAGATATGAAATTTTATTATGAAGATGTAGAGCAATTACAATCGAGCAGATGAATACACCCAACCTGGCAAAATAGAGCCTCTGCAAACTTCACTGAGCAAACCCAACTGAAATGGTACGACCCCTTGCACAGTTGTACGACCTTCTGCGTCAACAGTACGACCCTTTACGTCAGCTGTACGGATTCGTACGACTGTTGTTGTATGGCCTCTGTTGCTGTACGGCCTTTGCCTAATTTGTGCAGCCTCCTGCAAGGTGAATGTGTACGGCCCCTATGTTCTGCTCGATCTTCCTGTGAATCCTTCGTATCAAGCTCCTCCATCTTCTCTGCAAACTTCTCTCTCTGTCTATATCTCTCTCCGTCTCTGTGTCCTCTCCACCAAATCTTCTTTTAACTCAATGACCAAGCTAAAACCCTAACCCTCACTATGGGTCAATGGATGTGATCCTTCGGTGAGATCAAGGGCCAAGATTAGATTAGCCATCACTTAAATTATTTCACTTTTCACTTTATAAAAGTGGCTCCATTAAGTCAAAATCAAATTAGATTAGTTAATGTATTTTCCTAAGTCTAAACTTAGGAAAATCACATTAATAGACTTAGGAAAATCACATTAATACATTTGGCTTCCAGTTTAATGTCTTCTAGCATGCAATGATAGAAGACCTTCCTTGTTGCCACTTTCTAACAATAAAAGATGCATTAAAAGAACTGGGAGGAAATTAATGAGCACATGGTCTAAGATATTAAAAATAGGATGTATTCTGATCCGATGCAAATATTGTAGTGCTTATTAAGTTGCATAAATGAGTGTGTATATATGGCCATGCCTGTCACCTACGTGGGAAATAAGAATGCAATTGCCACTCTACAATTGGAACATTCCCATTCTTAAATGTCAGGTCTCAATCATTTATAACAGGCCTTTCCTCTACTTAGGACCACCACCTTTTGTATATTGCAAAGTTGGTTTTCGTGTTTTAGTGCGGTTTAGGTATTCTCTTGAGCATGTCTTCCTTCTCTGTTGCAGTTAGATCATCCGTATCTTCTTACTTTGTTCCACTCATATCAGTTGTGTGTTTAGCTTTAGCTTTACTATTATCATTGCAATCAAAACAGAAAGATAATTAACTTCTAATCATAGTGTTATAACTCTAAACATCTTATTGAATGAAATTCCTAAATTCATGGTTCCTGCAAACAACTTTGACATAAAATTTCAGATAGCCTAGATGGATGACTGTTTTCATACTTTATTTTTTGCAGCACTTTCCTGGTTTGTGCACACCCTCTCTTGGCAAGGTGTTGGCACAAGGCATGAACTCTAAGAAGAGACATGAGGTATGCTACTTGTATTATCAGAGAAGTTGTCTTTCATTCCATTCTCGGTGATTTGGCAGTTCTGGAAATAAAAAGAAATCACTTTGATACCACTATTGGAAGCTAGCGGCCAATTCCCTTTAAAATCACAACTGCTTTGTTTAAAAAATAACATTGCTGTACTAATGTGCTACTATATTATGTCAGAAAAAGAATATAAATGTTTAATGGACTTCACCAATGAATAGGAAACGGATAATCTTGTATGTACTGCGTGGCAGGTTGAAGTTCTTGCTGCAGTAATTCAGACAATTGCAGATAAGGTTGAGGCACGTGATATCATTGATGTGGGAGCTGGCCAAGTATGCTTGTGATTGATCCTTGCATGATTGTTTTTATAATGTTTGAATGCTAGCAGTATCTTAGTTTGAGCTGGTCCTCACTCTTAATTATTTATTCTTCCTTCAGTGTTTTGAATTTATAATTTTGTCCCTCACCTGTTACAGGCTATTGTTTTGAGGCTTACTATTTTAATATTGAAATATTAGGGATATCTTGCACAAGTTTTATCATTTGAGTATCAACTTTCTGTGATAGCTCTGGATGCTTCTGCTCATCATGCAACAGTTACAAATCAACGGGCAGAGCGAATCAAGAAACACTACCAAGCTAGAATGCGGAAGTCACATATAGGTGAGCAATTTTTAAGGTTCAATTTATCCGATATTCTTTTGCTGAGAAAATATTTTCTGAGCAGTACACTACTTAAATATTATTAATTTTCTGAGCAGTACACTACTTAAATATTATTAATTTTCTGATTGATATGGCAGGTCATCATGACATAAATGTGCCTCAGACTGTTACCCACCACATTTGTTCAGATGATTCATTAGCTAGCTTGAGTAAAGTGCTACGTTCATCTTTTTCTATAAAGCCAGAAAATAACAGACAACAAACACTTGGTGGGGATAGAACAAATGGGTCTGAAGGTTCATCTCTAGTAGAAAACTTTGCAACTATGAACAATGAACAAACTGCATCACATGTCACAAAGGGATCAGTGGCCTCATTGGTTCTTGCTGGGCTTCATGCTTGTGGGGACCTTTCAGTAACAATGATTAGGTTGGTGAACATGTGCATCTTAGGCTGACTTATCTCCTAGATTTGTTTCATGCTATATCTTTGACATAATTCAAGGGTTGTTTCACATTGAATTCCCTTACATAATTTTCTTCTCCAGTACTGCATTTTTTGTGTGCTAATTTCTACACAGCCTCAGTAAATTGTTACAACCTGCCATGTGACTTCTCATGAACCTATTAACCTAAGGTATGCATGGATGTTTATGACAGAACATTTTTGGAATGCAAAGAGGTGAAAGCACTCGTTAATGTTGGGTGTTGTTACAATTTATTGTCCGAACATTGCAATGATAACAAACTTGATTGTTATGGATTTCCCCTGAGCAAGGGTGTTACAAACTTAGCTATACATGTGGGGAGGAATGGCCGTGATCTTGCTTGCCAGGTAAATTTACATATTTTAGTTACCATGCTGCCCTACGTATTGTGTATACCATCTTTGTACCGTAGTTGTTTGCCTGTGAAGGAATTTTATGGCCTGTAGCTTTCTTCATTCAAAATGTTTTTATGGCTTTTTGTACCAAGTTGCATTGCAAGATATGAAGTAACAAGTAATTTAGTGATATCTTATTGCAATATTGTTCCATGAAGGTGATGCTGATGATGAAACTTTATTTCAGTTGCGATTATTGTTCTAAGACAATGTGGTCCATTTGTGAAATTATCCTCTTCCTTTACCTTGATTACTATGGTTGGAAATTTCACTTGAATGACACTTCAATGCAATTCAGAAATTTCACCTTCTTTTTGGAAGGTTTCTCGGCTCTTAACCCCAGAATTTTTTACCTTAGGACTGCTGTAAATTAAACTACAAAACTGAAACAGAAGGAGTACAATAATTCACTTCCAAACAGCCCTAAACTTCCTGGCAATTAAGGATATAAGGCACCAACCAATTAGTTAAGTTTTCAGTCTTTCTAGGGAAACTCATTAGTTGATATTCAGATCTGAAAATGAACTTCTACAGCAAAATAACTGCTGTATAACAACAATTAACTCAACCCCTTATATTCTTTATTAGATTTTAATACACTTAATGATTTGCTCCTTTACTTATGTCAAATCAACAGGACATTAACAACTGTAAGTAGCAATGCATAAAGGAGATATATTGCTGAAATTCAAATATGGAAATTGCACAATATATGGACAGCTGCGGACTTCATTTATTTGTTCAAGATCAAGTGCAATAACATAATGTAGATTTCTCTCAAGGTTAGTACAAAAACTCCATCTATCCAAAAATCTCTAGCTAGGGTAAATCAACATGTTGCTGCCTAATTCACACCTTGGGTCACGTGGCAGAAATCTTCAAGCCACTGGGTGCGACCTTGGGTGCAAGCTAGAGCTAAGTGCTGTCACCTGATATTCAGCTCTTCCGTCTAGGCCAACTCCTAGCCAAGCCAAGAGGGGTGGCCTTGTTAAAGTTTTGGTTAGGTTAGGGTTTGAAATAAGCAAGTTAAAATTTTATACTTTAATGCATAAAGCAAAACTAAAACATAACTAGATCCAGAACAGTACTGCTGTAATACTTCAAAACATAATTTTTATCTCTTTCAACTTTAACACTCCAATGGTCACTATGTTAAAATTGGTCATTGAGATACAATTTATCAAATGCAATGTACAGAACATAAATACTAACCATAACAGTAGAACAGACTAATGAACAATAAGTAATAAATGTTAGTTGAGATCTGGTTTGGATATGCTTTATACTCAGACATATTGGGTCAGCTCTTGTCACTGAAAGGACAAGCTGTAAGAGGACATACTTTGAGAGAGAGAAGGTTAAAATGTTATGGGTTTAGGTTAGCATAGGATAGCAGCATTGATATTCAGTCCCAATCATAGACAGGCACCCTCAAAACCACAACTTCCTTTAGCAGACTCACTGACCTATAATCTAGGGTTTAATAGAGTCATAGTTCAGCTAGGATAGGGCACAATAGTCCATGGACAAGCTAGGAGATGTAGAGTCATGACCCAACCAAAAACATATTCACAACCTAGGCCAAAAATTAACTAGACAGTTAGACCTGTTAAGAGGAGATAACCACAGTAATGCGCAACCCAAGGACATACAATATAGTCACAACTTAGCAGGAAGATGACACAGCTTAGCCTTAAAGGCTTCCAGAAGAGAGACTTCAACAAGGTGGATAAAACCTCAGTCACAGTCCCACAGGAAGGTAACATGGCCCAACAAAAGAAGGGACACCATAGTGACGACCAAGCAGAGAAGACACAGTGACGACCCCGCAGAGAAGAGACACACATTCATGGCCAAGCATGGAAGACACACAATCATGGCCCAGCAGAGAAGAGATACACAGTCATGACTAAGCAGGGAAGACACACAGTCACGACGCAACAGAGAAGAGACACACAGTCACGGCCCAACAGAGAAGAGACACACAGTCACGACCCAGCAGGGAAGACACAGAGTCACGACCCAGCAGAGAAGATCACGGTCTGCATAAGCAACAGTAAGGACCCAAGACGTCAAGTCAAATCAGCAGTAATCCTAGCAACAACAAGTTTGTCAAGCAAAACCATTAGCAACAAGCTCTAAAGCAGACACAAATCATATCTGATTTTCTCTCTTGTTCAGATGCCATATAAAAATAGAGAAGTGAGCTTTAATTTATAATCTTTACAAGCCTTTTAGAAAGGTATCTTAGGTAACCCGTATGTTTTAGGATAGTTGCCAAACACAACATAAAATAATGTTAGGTTGACTTAAGATAGGGTACTAACGATCTAGTGGTCATAAAATAAAACAATAAAATAATTTAAGATTAGGTTGACTTAGAATAGGGTACTAAAGGTCATATGGTCCATAACAATAAAACAATAAAATAAAAAGTCATCATACCAAAGGTACACACAATAAGGACGCTAGGACCAAGTTAAAGATAAAGGACCATAAGTCAACCAAACGGGTCATAATAAGAAGTTAAGGCAACCCTTATACCCATAAGACCAAGGTGTACCATAAGAGTGGAGAAACAACCCCTTTTACCCATAGGACCAACAAGACCAAGGACTTTAATCTTTTCTCTCTCTCAAGGTATATATATATATACTTTTTATCATCACTGTATAAGGAGAAGATCCAAACTGATGATGTGTTCCTCTGGTCCTCACCACTACTCCTAAGGGTTAGGTGCTAGGTGACATCATCAAGGGGTGTCCAGTCCCTTGAGAAACAACCTAGCAATAACTGAATAGGAGAGAAGACATCACACATCATCTTCAGGTCAACTTGATCAAGATCCACCTGGTTAACTAACAAGGAATGTACCTACAGGAACTGCTTGGTCCTAGACCAAGAATCTGCCTGGTCCCAGACCAGGAAGTCTCTTTTTCAACTTGCAGGATCTGCTTGGACATCTTGTCCAAGAAATTGTCTGGTCCTAGACTAGAATAGCCTAGAGACATATAGGGGCCCTAACCATATGTTAGGGACTTTGCCATGTCATCAACCTGCTTGGTCCCAGACCAAGAACCCCATGAGACTACTGGGGGCCCTAGGGTACCTTCTAGGGTCTTACTCTGCCCTAGTTCACTTACTAGGGTACCATCGTCCCTAAGAATGGTCTCGCAACTGCAATATCTTTCACATTCCCTCTCAGCAACACTAAACTTGTCTCGAAAGTACTTAGACTTCGACAAAGGCTTAATCAACACATTAGTAAATTATCTGCGCCATGTCCTAGACATGGTGATATTTCTTCTTGGTGTGATCCTACCTATCATAGAGCACATAATTTTTTGAGAGCTCCAAATAACTCTAATTGTCAGCAAGAAGCTTGATCTTTTATAGATCCACTTGAAAGTTTGTAATTGACTTCCCTGGTTAGTTGAGAGCCACTTTTCGCACATCATTTAACGTCTTTACCTCTTTCAAACTTGATGTTTGGCTGCCTCCTCATAAATGGAGGATTCTAAACAGTGACGTGGCTTATCTGAGATATCAAATCAAAGCAATCATGAAACCTCTCAATAAGTTACTTAAAGAGATCAATCGAAGACTCGCTGACCTCCTCCCTCTGCTCATCTAAGAGAGATGACTCATGGACTTGGCTTACTTCCATGTCTATACCACTGGGGAGGATTCGCTGAAAACTTTCTTCAAGGGAGATCACAACGTTCCTTTGCAATCCCATCCTGCTGGGGATTGAGGAGCACATTTGGCTCCCTCTTGATATCTGAACTTATTAGTTTTTCCATTCTAGTAAGGAACAAGCTATCAATAACAAATGCCTGACAGTTTCTCTTTTGCTGATTCTATGCTGACACCTGGGAGGATGAACATCCAGCATAATTGATCCTGCATTTTGTGGAGCCTCTTGCTCCCTCTGTACCTGAGCACTCTATTGGCGCCTAACACACACCCAAGGGGGAACACAACATAAATATTCAAGCTGCTTGGTGTGTCCTTGGGGGCGAGTCTCGAGCTAGGTACTGTCACCTACTCCTGACTCCTCCGTTTAAGCCACTTCTAACGGAGCCAAGGGGGGTAGTCCCTACAAAAGAGTTTCTAAGGCTCTTGAAGTTTATTTAGTTATGGATAAAAAGGTTGTTAGGAGTTGTTTTAGAATTAACTAATATTTAAATCAAGTACTGCAAAAATTGAAATAATATAACTAAACAACATAAAATGACATTCACAATAGATTTGAATGAAGCAGAATAAAAGATTGATATAATATAAACTAGTGCCAAAATGGAGTCAAAGTAAAATAAGTGCTGCTGAAAATGAGAAATGATTTGCAATGTACTTGGTCAGTTTTAATCTTATTCAATGATGAGTGAGTTAAGGGGAAATGGGATTCCCGATATATCGTTAGGTACTGGGAATATGTGCGTATTCTGAGCAAAGTGGCTTTGCACAGGAAAATGTGGGCTAGATGGAGTGGTGGGGGGGTGTTCAACATTACATGAACAAGGGTGTAGCCTAACGAGACCCCACGGTCACTTTCTAGTTGTTCTCGCTTTCCTTGAAGAATTTTCCCACTGTTCCTCATGTTCGTTACGCCGGATTTTCGTAATCTTTGAGGGTTGTAAATTTTATTAATGTGAATTGATTAATTAGATGTGAGGGATTAATGAATGCATGATACCGCTTTTGATATCCCCAAGTGTTTGACTAATCCGTGAGGGGAGAGCATACACGGTAGAGGCAAATGTTTGTCCTGATTTAGTGGGTAGTGAATTTACTAATCTATACATCCCTTCAAGGACAGATTGTGTGCTTGTGTTGCATTAAAGTAAACATACAAAAATATGAGTTTTTCTAATTACTACAACCAAGAGTCTCTTTTTGGCCTGGATGCCGTATTCGGGAAAGCAAGGCTAGGTAAGTATTTGGTTACTTTAAAATAAATTATAAACTTGAAAGGAACGATAATTGATCTAGAATGACTAAAACTAACGTACAGAAAACAATCACACCACTTCAAGTACAGATACAGGCTTCCCCCAAATGGGGGAAGAGGGGTGTGGGAGCCGTAATCCCACTTGCTCTTTATTCAAATTAGTTACAATAATGCTTAAAAGGGAAAACCCTCTTTTGGCCCTTGAAAAATGGGTCAGAAGAGGCTTTACAAGTGCTAGGAAGAAAAGGAATGGAGGAGAGGGAAGGTAGATGGATCGTGGGTGCTCCGGATGGCGAAAAACTCGATTTTTTGGCAGCATCTCCCTCTTTTGTTCCTCCGACCTGCTAAAAACCAGCAAGCTAATGTAACAAAGTTAGTGGGTTAATGCTTTAAAAACACATAAAAAATACATAACTTAAGTACTTGTAAAAATGGGAAAAATTGGGACTTTTAAGTACGAAAGCAACCAGTGATTTAGATCTAGTATTTAGAGACGAAAACTTGCAATATTTAAAATCTAAACATATGTAAGTAAAGAGGAATGATAAACACTTTAGATTTAATTTTACTTGCAATAATAAAGTAACCAAGAGAAAGAGAGAAAAATTTGCTTGAAGAAAGAAGGATCTCAAGATCCACCTTGAATGTAGTGAAGAATGAAGAATTCTTGCGGCACAAGAAGCATTAGATCTCAAACAAAAGGAAGTGTAGAGAAAGAGGAAGCAACTGAGCTCCGAGTTCACCTTCACTTGTGGCGATCTGCAAAGCTATAAAACCTCAAACAAAAAGGGATCAAATCCAGTGTGATAACATAAATAAGATGAAAAGAGCACTAGTTGTCACGTGACACGTCCCCATCCCTCGCACCGGCGAAGAGGACGCGACCAACACCGCAACAACCGGGCAAACAACCCCATGAACATGAACAGAAGAGATCAATGCTGAAATTAAAAGCTTAAACATAACAGCATACACAGATGCATAAATCTTCAATCATACAGCGGAAGCAAACATACATTCCAGCATTAATCATGTTCATTATAATTCATTAAACATCAATATAATTGCAGAGATGAAGTAACAGCAGCACTTATCTTTCGATGAAGAACTTGCCCGCAACCAGCTACGTCGCTGCAACGTTCCACCCAACCATAGGCCAATGTGCTCATCAATCTCTCAGCAACGCTGCCACCCCTGAGCTGGGCATGATTCCTTAAGGACTAAGGGTCAACGCAGGCTTACACATAGCCGAGGGACACAATCAGCTAAACCAACACCGCTGGGTTTATCAGGCCATCAACAGATCGGCCAAGCCAGCACAGTCCAAGGACCAACCACTGCATACCCGCAGCAAAATAAGAGGTTCACCACTCTTGTGAAGAAGGCAAAACAACGTGAAAACGATGGCAACCATCCACAGCCCACAGTGGATAAGAAACAGAACTCCCAGCATAGCTATGGGAGACTCAAACGTAGACCACAGCAGAAAAACGGCTCACCACAAATACCCAGTGGCCCAAAACGCAGTTGGACACCACAGCCAACAAAAACGTGGGGAAGACAATAGCCCCAAAACACAATCCGTGAGCATGGCTCACAACATGGGGAAAACGACCCTAAACAGTCGTGGAAGAACAACAACAACCCAAATCGCGGGTTACACAACAGCAGGGCAGAAATCGTGGGTTAAATCCACGGTCATTCACATACCAGCAGAAATCGAGCCTCTTGAGGCCGTTTCACCTGCTCGCTGCATGCACAACCAAGAAGATCCACGGCTGGTGCGTGAGGAAGATAGAGCCGACTTCGACGGGAGGATGAACAGCTCCGCCAGCGCGCGCGGACAAACAGACAACCAAATGGTGCGTGGATGGGGAAGCCGAACCTTCTCTGCGTGAGAATGAACTTCCTGTGCGTGAGGGTGAGCAACAGAACATGAGAAAACCACCGACCATGGGGAGAATGAAGACCGGCGTGAGAGAAACGAAGGGTCTCCCCCCTGAGCATGCGTACCGTCCAAACTGACAGCAGCCTGCCAGAACCCACGTTTTCCCAAACCCATGTTTCCTCATGCAATAACTGCCCCCAACTAACAAAGTCAAGATATTGAAGAGGTTGAAGAGGTTGGATGAGACAAAAAGGTGACAAATCAACAAGGTGGTAAAACATGGGTTTTTCCCCCATAACCAAGATTTTGACATCCCCCACCCCTTATCCTTTGGAACCATGCCCTTTTCATTCAACGTTGCACTGCCGTAGCTGGTTGTGGTTTTAGTTTTAATTGATGTGCATGTTTACATGATGCCAACCATAATAATGTGCCGGATAGCACGACATACCATCGGCAATTATCCCCATTGCCGAAACATACACAACCAAATCGATGGTGGGGCTTTTGCCTTTAGCTCCTCACCACGATTAATTACATTATATACATCATGCAAGCGGGGTCAAAACCGGGGACGTGACACTAGTATTACTGACTATAGCATGCTTCTTTCTAGTCTTAGCTAATTAAACACAAGCAAGCAACTTGAAAACCTCAAATGCCTACTCTATGGACTAAATATAGCCTTCATAATTTAAAAATGATACCACAATTTGCATATGAAGAAATAAAACTAAGCTAATATCACCTCATAAAGCATAAGCATTCACCATGAAAAAATACCTTGCACACAATGGACCTCCAAAGTCTTCACTTTTATTCATAAACAATTACAAAGCATTAAAAGAGAAGAGGTTCCTTGCTTCCGCCCCAAATGAGGAAGAAGGCCTCGCTTTTATAGCAAAACCCAGCCCCAGGGGGGCTACCTACACGTACAGAAAGAGTCCACCTGAACTGAGTTCAGAGGCAGTCCAAAAATTGTGATTGATTTGGTTTCCAATGGAAGAGCACCACCTCTCCAAATCACATCAACCACGCCAACCACATGAGGTAGGCACCTCTCTCTCGCACGCGCGAGTCTCATGAAGTTGGCGTGAGGTTTGGTAAGGGTGACATCATATTACCATATGAACTCGCTACCTCCTCTTCACTTAAATCATATGATTTAATACCCATCATAACCAAGGTTTTTTAATGCTTATTATATGAAGAGGGGTCCACCTCTCCACTCTAGCGCAACCTCATCATGTAGTTAGTGTGAATCCTTTGAGTTGATGTCACCATCAACATGACCATACCTTTTAATGATCCAAAGTTTGAAGTGCATATAACATATTACCATACCACATAACCAAAGTATTTTAAATGCATGAGATGGAGAAGGGTCCACCCTTCTACACATCACAACTTTCACACTCGCTAGCTCCAATGGAAATGGCGTCATCCTTTTATGATACCACTCGCTACTTTAATCTTAACCAAAGTTTTGAGTTGCCATCATGTTGGAGAAGGGGCGCTAACCACTTGGACCCACATGCCTAGTCACTTCACCCTTCAAAATATTGATTTTTGGCTTCTTTTTATTTTTGACTTTGGTGCAATTTCTCATAATTTAGCAATTTTTGATGTTTTGCTGCATTGGTGGAGAAATAACGCCATATGGGACAATTTAGTCACCTGTAGCATGAGGAAAGTGGGTCCTGAGGTAAAGGAGGTGCTCTGAGCTTGAAAACGAGCCCATGCACACCCAAAACGGACTCCGGATCATACCTTTATTATATTTTGAAAATTTCCATTTAAACCATTAAAAAATGGCCTAAAAACAATTTTTTTCTTTCTTTCTTTCTTGGAATCAGACGAAACTCTAGGGGGACCTAGTACACGTTCATACGACTCAATATTGATGCCTAACATGCTTATATACATCGACACATGAACTTTAATAACTTCCTAAGGCCTAACCACCAAGATGAAAATTCCAGCTTTGGAGGAGCGGTTAAAAATTCGAAAATTATACATCGCTTATTCAGCATTGCATAATTGACAAGGGAAAAACACCTTGGAATAATCGAATTGATAGCCAAGTCCTTTACAAAAAGTTTGTCGTGTTAGAGCATTTATTACTACGCCCCCAAGGGGTATGAACATGCATTTTAAAAAAAAAGGGGACCACAACTGGTCCTGATGTAACCATGGAACTTTTGAGCACTGACAATGAACAATTGCCTTGTTCAATACTCTGGCGGCTCACCGGAAATCCCTTAAGTGCAACTTAGGCGATAACACACTCAGCTACTTCTTGAGCTGTGCAAAATAGGATCTGCAAACATTCATTACTTGTCACATCATCCTCTTCTAGTGGATCTTATCTACAAGTTAAGTTTGATTGTCAACAGTAGCTAATATTATGAACTTATCATTCATAAATGTACAAAGCAGCTATCTAAATGCTATCAAGAGCATATCCACATGTCATGACAATACAACAAATCAACATAAGTTGGGATAAAAAGTCCTTCTTTATATCTTCCCTTATGCATAAATCTCTTTGTGCATCTTTGATCTTGACATCATATCATCCTTATGCATGCATTAGCACAATCTAGGTTAGATCATAACCCTAGACATGAGATTATGATAAATACTTGAACAAGCTCTAAGCTTCTTTGCACTTGCCAATTTTTATTACATTGATTGATGCACCACATTGTGGGCATAATATAATTTTCAAGATCTCATGCATCGTCATACTTGTTAGTATAGACCAGGATAGTTTAACACATATGATCAAGATAATAAATGAATTCTTACTTCCTTATTCAACTTTGTTCATAATGAGTCACATTACTCTTTTACACAAGAAATGATCAACTAGAAGATATCGTAATTATCATCAAGATTCAATCATATGAAGAGTTAAGTAAGATTTCTTACTTATCGCTGAAAATATGCTTGTGTCAAGTCTCCTGAGTTTTGCTGGCTATAACTAACATACCTCTTAAAGGGGTCATCATGTCCATAATTTATCAATTCCATTTTTTGATATAACATTTGTCAGTACTACTGATATAAACACATCTCTTTTGTGTAAATATCAGATCTTTATTCTTTATCACTTTGATGGCCAAAATAAAGTTCAAACCCATACAAAGTTGAAACCCTTGTCTCAGGATCATTGTAGACTTTGTTAGACTGTATAATAGAGTTAACCACAAACCCTAGGCTGATACCATGTTAAAGTTTTGGTTAGGTTAGGTTTTGAAATAAGCAAGTTAAAATTTTATACTTTAATGCATAAACAAAACTAAAATAGAACTAGATCCAGAATAGTATTGATGTCATACTTCAAAACATAATTTTCATCTCTTTCAACTTTAACACTCCAATGAGCAGCATCTTTACCCTAGGGGCCACTTTCACTATGTTTCGGCCAGCTCAAACATCTCGGGAGGCATCATTTGGCTAACAAAGCATCAGATTGACATTTAGTTGCTAAATTATGAAGAAATGCACTAAAGTCAAAATTTAATTAAAAAATGGTGAAAAATTGACATGGCATGGGTCGCCCATGGATTTACTATCCTCTTCAAAGTTATAACTTAAAGTTTGGGTTATAATTTTTGAAATGGTGAATTAATACAAGAGTGGGTGACGTGAGGGTGAAGAGAAAGCTCACGAATGGTGTGTGGTGGTGATGAGTGGGATTGGGTGGACCCCTCTCCACTTAAAACATTATAAGTTAAACCTTGGTAAAATATCATTCCAATACATGCTAGTTTGTAGCGAGTGTGTTTAGTGGTGACGTCAAACCTATGTGGAGCTCACACTAGCGTGGAGGTGGGTGCGAATGGGGAGAGGGTGGACCCCTCCCCCATTTATTGGAAGATTTTTATTATTATTTCCACACTTTGTCGTGGCCCAATATTTGGGTCATTTCAAACCTTTCATTACCTTCAATTATTCACGTCACTTCAATGTCGTACATTAGCATGAGGAAAAATCGCATGTGTGGGTGTTTGGTGAGGTGATTGGGTGATGTGGCGATTGGTGGAGATTAGAGGGAGAGGTATCTATTACTTCTGCAGTACTTCTCCAGTTCCACTTCTGATTAGTTCAGTTCAACTCAGTTACACTCCGGGTTGATCTTCAGTTGGTTGGTGCTTCCCCTGGGAATGGGTTTTGTTATAAAAGCGAGGTCTTCTTCCCCATTTGAGACAGAAGCAAGGAACCTATGCTCATGTAATTTGTTTATTGTTATCATTTGAATAAAGTTGAAGGCTTTGGAGGCTTATGAATGTGAATTTGTGGGTGCATACTTTTGGTGGATGAGGTGATATTGCTGCATTTCTGTCATGCTTTATTTTTTCATAATTGATTTGGCTTAGAAGGTTATCTTAAAGCACGTAGAGTTATTTGCAGTTGTCAATTTATTTACTTACTCTTTACTCTTAGTGATTTAAGAAGGCATGCTTTATTAAGTTGTAGCTCATGCTTTTTTGGTTTCTAACCGTGAAAAGTACCAAATCTAATATGTTTGTTGCAAGTGTGATAGCTTTGTTTGCAAATCACAATCCCGAGTAAAAGGTTGACCTAAGCTGCATCTCCTTTTCTTGGATCTAGATCAAAACACTTATGGTTTCACCTTCAAACTTCCAAGTTTTCTGAGAGATTCAAGCTTGAGTAGCTGTTTCCGCTTCTTTCGACAAAAAAACTACAAATCTTTTTCTTTCCTGTTACTTTCATTTAACAAGTAAATCGTATGCTAAAGTTCATCATTTTATTGACTTGTTTGATTAGATCTAAGAAGTGCTTTGTTTCATAATCAGAAGCTTAGATCTAGTTTCTCTTTTCTAGTACTCAAAGTAAACAAATCTTTCTATCTTTCTGCAAATACTTAGTTGTATTTTCTTATTGTATTGTATTGACTAAGCCACTAATTTACAAATACATAGCTTGCTCGTTTTTGCCATTTCGTGACAGGTTGAGCGGAAATGTTGGCAAAATTTTGAGATTTCAAGCTCCTCAAATCACCTCTAATTCCCCCTTCTTCATTCCCCTTCTCTGGAAATCTTTGTAAGCCTTTTTTGATCACTTTCTAGGATAAAAAAGCAGCCCCATTCATAAAAGTCGGATTGTAACAAGGTTAATAAAAAAACAAGTGGGATAAAAGCTCCCACACCCCTCTTCCCCCATTTGGGGGAAGCCTGTATCTGTCCATTTATTTGCTTTATACCTGCACAATAAACTGTTAGAGTAGATTAGGAAAGGTTAGCTTCATCTTTTTTTTGGAAAAGGTTTTTTCTATATCTTATATAAATTGCTAAAAGGAACATAAAGTCTCTTGAATCTCACTGAAAAGTGGATCAAGAGCACTCTCTATCGGAAAGATTTTACCTTTTTTATAGATTAGATTTCTTGTTTTTCATATAAATTGCTAAAAAGAACATAAAATCTCTTAATCTCACGGAAAGGTGGATCAAGAGTGCTCTCTGTTGGAGAGTTGGTTGTTTATTTTTTTAGTTCATTTACTTTAGCTTTTTAACCTTTTCCATAAATCTCTTGAATCTCGCCATAAGGCAGATCAAGAGTGCTCTCTGTCGAAGAGTTTTTCGATGGTTCTTGTTCACAACTTTTAAAATTGGAATTTACATTTACTACACTGTGTATGCTCTACCCACTTGTGGGATACCTAGAAGCAGTGGTAGATTCTTTAATCTTCACATTTTAATCCACTTCAACCATAAATAAAACACTCTCCTAAGAAAACCAACGAAAATATGACGTTCATCACTAATAATCGAAAGTGGGCAAATTCTACCTAGGGACACGGGAACCACTGTACCGAAACCTTGAAAGCACAGTTAGGCTACATCCTTGTTGGTGTAGTGTTGAACACCGCTTTAGAGACTCCAGACAACCCACATGTTCTTGTACATAACCACTTAGAATATTATCCGAACATATCTCCAGTACTGAAAGGTATATCTTGGAGATCCCCTTCCCTTTTAATAATCAACTTCGACCCTAAAAATTTACAATAAAATTTTCCCAAGAACACTTGCAAAACGTTCTCCAGCACACCTCAGACTGGTATCAAGCATCCCAAGCACTCCATTTGGCACTGGTCTTAACAATTATTCATTTGCTTATTATCTATTTGGAGCACTTGTTTATCTATTTTCGTATCATACTATGGATGCTTTACTTTGAAATTGTCATTATCAAGTGGTTGTGCATCTTTAATTATCTTGCAAGTACTTACTTGGATCATTAAACTGTTATTGTAAATCTCTTTTAAAAACTCCTAATAAACACCCATCCTCATCCTCCACCAAAAAAAAACGTTTTAAAATATAAGAGCCTTAGAAACTCTTTATAGGGACTACCCCCCTTGGTTTCATTAGGAGTTTTCCTAAACGGAGGAGTCGGGATCAGGCGACAACACCTAACTCTTTGCTTTCCCCCAAGGCCACACATTTCCCGCTTGGGAAACAACTTTCGAAAGATTTCTGCTGACGGTGTGCACATTGGCGGGCAACATTTTTGGCGTTGTTGCCGAGGATAAATCTTTTTATTCCCGGGTTTCAACTTCTGTTTCTTTTCTTCTTTGTTTTTTTCTTTGTTTGGTGTGCCCATTGGCGGGCAACATTTTTGGTGTCGTTGTCGGGGATAAATCTTTTTATTTCCAGGTTTCAACTTCTGTTTCTTTTCTTCTTTGTTTTTTTCTTTGTTTGATGAATGTTTAGAGTAGATCTTTATTTTTCATCTGGCGACTCCACTAACCTTTTTTCCTTTCTTTTTACAAAGAAAAACAAAAAATAGAAATTTTTGTGAAAGATTTATGATGCATATTTTTCTTTTCACATGGCGACTCCATTGAAGGGATAAAACCCTGTTTCTCATACATCTTGTTGAGTTGATTGTGTGTAGATGAGCCCATGCAAACAGTAAAATTTTTAAAGCCCTTTCTTTGAAAACCCTACTCTTCGAGTACAAGATGCTCCCATGATCACTGATTCTCGATATGGATATTAAGTGGAGGGAAACTGCTACATGGATTTCCCGTGCACATCCTCCGATTGATTTCTTTAAAATCTCTTGCTTTCCAAATTGTATTGATGGTGAACAGACATATTGTTCCCTTCCAATCTTCTGAGGGCATGATAATAATCACTCAGTTAGATTTCATGTTATGATTTTCCTTTCACGGATGAGTGATTTTAACATACGTCATGAGGATCGTATGATGTTGATGTTTGCCCATTCGCTGCAAGGGATTGTATCATGTTGGTTTTATGAGGGTCTTCTTAAGAAATCTATTACTTCCCTTGCAAATTTCTTTGAAATATTTTTGAGGCAGTGGCATTATGTTGGAAATGATATTGAATCATTCAATGCTAAATCATTCATTAAGATCAATTTGAAATACTTCTTTCCTTGGAAAGAATTTCATATGGAAGAGCCTGAGCTAACTAGTATCAACATGGAAAACAACACCCAATTTTTAGAAGTCCATGATAATCCCATTGAGTTTGTGCATGAAGAGCCATTCATTGAAGATATTGTTGAAGACCCTCCTCATGTCACATCAACAGAGAATATTGAAGATTGGGGACCCTCTCATGATTATTTTAGTGATGAGGATCACATTTGTACTACAGATCAGTCTCAAGATGAAACGATTACAAAAGCTTATGAAGCTTATGATGAAATCTGTAATGAGCATAATGATAATAGTTTACAAAGTTTACTACCTTGTGGCCTTTTTACTAAAGAAGATGATTATGATCCGAAGGAGGACAAGTACAGTCAGGAACATGATACAAGTGATGAAGAGTCCCTTACATCTGACATAGATGATGACTACTAGACTTTAATTGAAAATCTAATGTTAGAAATTTTGTGTGATGAGAATCCTCCATGTTCTCCACTTGATGACAAATATTTGGAAAGTTGGGTCCCTTCTGATATCTTTGAAAGTTGAAACCCATCTTTTTGAAGAGGATTGTTATGATCATAAAGAAGATGGAGATAGCCAAGGACTTGGTACCAGTGATGAACACTCTCTGATATCTAACATAGATGGGGATGATGACTATTAGACTTTTATTGAAAATCCAACCTATGATACTCTTGAAAATATTTTTTAGAATCCTATCTATGATATGTCTAGCGAGGGGAGTGTTTATTCAGAAATTTGTGGGAGTTTGATCTATGATACATCCAACAAAGGGAGTGTTTATTCTGAGACTTATGAAAGTTGTAAAGAAGGGTAGTCGGAGTTTTCATATGACTAGTCATAATTGTATTTGAGTATCTGTAATGAGGACTTGGAGAAGCAGTGCGGTGAAGAATCAGATGGGGTGCAACTAGTTGAAGTTTTTTCTCAGCCATCATCTTCACATATAGATGTTCCTTATGATTTGGAGCAGTTTGGGGTTTACACATAAGAGTTATCAGCGGATAAGCCCTTTTGATGACTATGATGATCTACCTTATCATATAGATTTGTACATCAGTTCTATCCAATCTTGGATAGAGGAATCTTGCAAGAGGACTTGCCAGTTTGGGAAGCTGGTCGATGACCTTCTCCATAATTATAATCTATCGTCCATCCCTCCCATCTGGGAGTTTCATGCAGGTTTGCATTTTCTGAAAAATGTCTCCTTACTTTGGCTGATAACCAAAGATAAGGCATTAAATATTAAAGTTGATAAAATGCTTAAATGGTTACATTGATATTTGATTTTACTTAAAAGTTTATTTTGCCATGGTTAGAGTAGGAAAAATAAGCTCCTTAAAGTGAGCATTTACTTTTCGCATTTTCCTTCCATACGTAGGAATAAATAAATATTTAGTTCTGTCATTATTTTAAATAAAGCAACTTTTGGACCATTGACTCTTTTTCATAAACCTGTGCTATTGAGGTTTTCTTGTCAAGTTGAGATGTTTTTACAGGATCTAGAAATAAGAGATTCTTGTGTTCTCGTATGCTCTCCTTGCATAAGAGACTAGATTGAGCACACGTCCCGCAGTTGGAGCCAGATGTTATCCACTAATTCTGCACTTAGTGGATTTCCAATGAGCCGCCAGAGTAGTGAAGAAGTCAGTTGTTCATTGTCAGTGCTTAGAAGGTTTCGTGGTTCATCAGGGCCTTTTTTGGGCCTCTGTTTTAATAAAATTCATGTTCATACTCCCTTGGGGGAATTGTAAAAAATGTTCTAGCATTTATTTTTTTATAAAAGGCTCGGCTTCCCAGACTCAAGCATCAAGCCGACTAGCCTAGAGTGTTTTTTCCCTTGGTTATTATTGGTTGTTGAACAAACGACTAATAATTTATGAGTTTTTCACTCACACTTCCAAAGCTGGGGTAGTCATCTTGGTGTTTCGGCCTTAGGAGGTTATTAGAGCCTCTGTGTCAGTGTTTTTCAACATGCTAAGCATTCGAATTGAGTCGTATGGACATGTACTAGGTCTCCCTAGAGTTTCGTCGGATTTCGAGAAAAAATAATTTTTTTTCTTCCATTTTTTAAGCCATTTTTAATGGTTTAAATAGAAAAATTCAAAATGTAAAAAAAGTGTGATCTGTAGTCCGTTTTTGGCGTGGTTGGGCTCATTTTCAAGCCTGGAGCAACATCTTTATCCTAGGGGCCACTTTCACTATGTTTTGGCCAGCTGAAACATCATGGGAGTCATCATTTGGCTAACAGAGCATCAGATTGACTTTAATTGCTAAATTATGAAGAAATTCACTAAAGTCAAATATTTTCAAAAGTAAAAAATTAATTAAAAAATAGTGAAAAAGTGACATGGCATGGGTCCCCCATGGATTTACTACCCTATTCAAAGTTATAACTTAAAGTTTGGGTTATAATTTTTGAAATGGTGAATTAATATAAGAGTGGATGACGTGAGGGTGAAGAGAAAGCTCACGAATGGTGTGTGGTGGTGATGAGTAGGATTGGGTGGACCCCTCTCCACTTAAAATATTATAAGTTAACTGTTAAACCTTCGTAAAATATTATTCCAATACATGCTAGTTTGTAGCGAGTGTGTTTAGTGGTGACATCAACTCTATGTGGAGCTCACACTAGCGTGGAGGTGGGTGTGAATGGGGAGAGGGTGGACCCCTCCCCCATTTATTAGAAGATTTTTATTATTATTTCCACACTTTGTCAAACCCTCATTTAAAACCTTGATTTCTTAGATCTAATCGGGGTTGCATTTTCCTTTCATCAGACCCTCATTTAGAACTCTAATTTCTTAGATTTGTAGGTTCTAGTTTGTGGTGGGATATAAAACTCAAAACCAATGTTGAAAAAGTCGGCATCTGCAAAAAGTCGGCAAGGGTCCTGAATACAACTTCTTGGCAACATCGGTGAAAAAATCGGGAAAAGTTGGAAAACATTAAAAAATACAAAATACGTTCATTTTTTTCAGAATTTTAAACATTTAAAGCAACAATAACATCAGATAAACACATTGGAACATAAATATGGAGAAAGCATTGATATATATCATCATCATGTAGTCATGCCAAATATAAAATGATACATCAAAGTCGATACTGTATCATGAAACATCATATTTGTGCAATCAAGGACTCGAAAGTGGATAGCCAATACAACATGACATCACATATATAAATGTATTCGAGGAAAACTAGCATCTAGCTATCTAATATCAATGCTCTCTTCCCGAGTTTTCCATTCATACTTTATATTTTTCCCTACTCCAATGATTAGGTTTATATAAGGTTTTCATAAATGTTTTTTATTTGTCCCTCCATCTTATGAGTTAAACCTAAGTTTTGAAAGATATATTTTATTGATTTGGTTGTCAGCCATCAAACGTATTTCTTGTTTTGTATTGGCGATAAATCATAGATGTATTTTTCACTCCTCCCAAATTGAATTTCCGACATGAGCCTCACATTTAGCTTTAACTCATCCACCACTTGAAACATTGCTCTCTTTTTCCTACAATGTTTTATGATGATCACTCAAAATATGTTTGCTCAAAAAATTCCCTAATAGTGAAAAAAGTAATTCAATTACCATTGTGATATTTGATAAACGGATACATATTTTGTATAGATTATCCTTGCATGGTTTGATCTTCAAATACAACAAAGTTTTGAAATATTTATATGGTAGAGGAAAGGTGTTAGTATACAACAAAATGGCTAAAATGACAAATTTTTGGAAAATTAGCCATTTTAGCAAAAATGGAGATTTTTTGGAAAAAGTTGGGACTTTTTGGAAAAAGTCGGGACTTGCCATTTTTAGCCTTTTTGAAAAGTTAAAAAGTCGGCGATTTTTCGGAGAGTTTTTCAACACTGCTCAAAACCCACTTTGGATTTATTATAAAACCCCTAAGTCTTAATTTTCATCATCATCGGACTCCATTTGCCCATCTTAAGCACTGGTCTTCTTCTTAGGGGAAGACGCCCTCCTTGGGAGGAGTGGGTATTTCTGAAACCACAAACTGGGTGTTGCTGGTTTGACTTTCATTTGTTTAATCTTACATCCAACAATCAATTTGAGTATGCAATTTTGTTCAATTTTGCTCTAGATCTCAATTTTATGCTTAAAACCCTAGGGTAGAATTGGGGCTTTTCACCTGGATGCTTGAAATCTCTTAGTAATTGTTTTAAACTCTAATTAATTATCCCACTAAAAGATTCCACCAAGATTCTCTGGATCATCTACCTCTTTTTTCTCATTTTAGGGCTATCTTGGCCATATGGACGTGCCTTGGGCCTAGTATTTTCGCTGAGTTCGAATGTCGATATCCTTGACTGGCGTGACATCTGATTTTTTTCAGAGGTCTTGGATATAGTAGGTCGCGACTTTAGTTGCCTTTCCTTTGTTGTCCTGAATAGGATCACCTTATAGGCAACTACAAGATTCGTGATAATAGGCCCACTATCATGGAGATTGCTGGCCTTATCCCTCAGAAGGACCTGTTTAAGATGAACATAGATATGCCAAGGCCCTTTTGGTGTAATTGGGAGTGGAGTTTTGGGTGTCCCTTGGTGTAGTATGATACTTGTAAATTTTACCTCATTCTTCGTCAGTGTCATGAGCTTGGTCCAGTTCTTAATGCGAGATAGGTGTCTTCTGATGTTGAGAGTTGATGGAGTTGGAGATTGCATAGTGTGTGGTTGGTACAGGTTTCTTACAAACTCTGTTTGTTTGCTTGGTTAGTGAGCTATTAGGGCATTCCCACCAAGACACGACTAGCTAAGAGTGGCCTCTTTAATGGGTTTTGCCCTTTCTGGCTTAGGGTGGAAGCATTTATTATGGAATTGTCCTCTTTCTAGGTCTTGTTGGGAGCATGTTCAAATAGAGCAGGAAGCTATTCTTCATGGGAGATTACACTGGCGTGCAGTGTTTTGGATGACTCCAGATTCATATCTGCTCTTCTCATACTAGTATTTGGCACTGCTTGAGAATTTCAACATTGTTTGTCCTATGGAAGCTTTGGTGCAAATATATTTCTGAGAATGAGGTTAGCTCTTTGTTTGTCTTTTGTCATATGTGGAGAGAGGAGGTACATTTGCAGTTCTTGGTAAAAGGATTTTTGTCCATCAATGATGCCCAATTGTTAGACTTGGGTGTCTATTCAGGTTTTTTTGTTGTTCTTGTTGCTTTAAGAAAGGATGTAAACACCATTGTATATACCCATCCACTTCATGGTTTTTTCACTGTCATGAATATATATTTGTGAATATAAGAAGTATTTTTTGCAACAACAAAAAATGTACAGAAAGGTTCTTTCCTGATGCACGCATCCCATTCTTGACACCAATTTCATTTTCAATATTCTCTACCACCATAATTTATTTCAATTATCATGCCATGGATAACCTCCTTTAGCTGGTCATTTGGGTTTCTTTATTCTTGTAGCAGATTATTTTAGTTTTGAAATTAATTCAGATAAATGGACTACCACTTAACTATATGGTACATTTGTGTTGCATACCGACAAGATAGCTGCTGAAATTTTTCTCTAAACGGTTGTTTCTTTTACACTAAACGTAGAGTAGGGAACTTAAAGAATTTAATTGTTCGGAAATTGATGAAGGTGATTCCAGTGTATCTGATATCAGATGTAAAATTCTTCAAACGAATGAAATGGCTAGTTTCCATCATGATGTGCTAATAATTTCGAGATTTCAGAGAATTTTGGGGATTTCTAAAGTTTATTCTAAGGATGTCATGTTCCCAATTATTCTATTATTTTCCATCAGAGTGCAGAAAGATGGAGAAGCCTCACGCCAGAAGCTGCTATAGAGAATTTTGAAGTGCATGCATTCCGAGCTGCATTTCAGATGGTACGCTTATTTCATTGTCTACAACTATTTAAATGGCAGTACTTGTAAATATTCATTTTTATTGCATGCTGGATATTTGTTTGAGACAAGTTTAAATCCCCGTTTAACTAAATGTTTCACTGCTTCTGGGGTACCTATCTTGCTAGTAAATGAACAGATTAGGAAGTTCCTTTTTCGAACATATAGAATGAGCAATTAAATTATTTGGAGGTATCATGTTTTTGGTCCTGGTCATTGCTAAAGAAAATGGAAATTGGAGAAAATGATGCCTTAGTTCTAAATTCCAAACTAGGACTACATATTGATTTATGACTTCGATTTTGTTTACTATATTTTAACTTTTATAGCATCAAATTTCAAGTGTTTTCCCATTCCCATCATGGATGATGACACAAAATTTAGGTTTGCGAGTTAAAGTTAAAAACAAATGCCAATATCAACCCCTGTTGAGCAAAGTCAACTCATAAATCTGTGATTAGGAAAATCAAGAAGCGTTTCATTCTGGTATGATTTCAAGCACGAGTAACATTAATAGAGAGAAACTTTCATCGTATGAATAATCCACTTAAATAGGTCTAGATGTGACTCTGTTATATTTATAGTCTATCCTCAATTAGAACTGAAATATTTTTAATGGCAAACTGTAACTGAATAAGTTCCTCAAGTAAGAAAATACAGTGAGTGCATCTAGTTAGTAGAAACTGAATTTAAAATTTAAAATTTATTATTGTCAAGTGGCCAAAAGAATTCACTAGGTCTGACAGATATATAAGCATATTTGAGACAACCAATGAGGGAATTCTCAAACCATCTTTGGAAGGTAAATATTTATGCAAAATATAATCTTGAAGCAAAGTATTAAAGCTTAAGATTAGGCTAAAGTATATCTCTGTGACAAAATTGAATGCTTCTGAGGTACATTCCATATAGCCCAGCTATGTGGAGCTTATAAGCCGTTTCCTCCTTCTGCTGCTTGTTGAAATTTTGTGAATCTAACTTTTATTGCAAATTCAGAAATTTCACCTCAACTTTGAGGTTTCCCGAATCTATTTCGTGTGAACTTTCAGCCTTAGTGCTGAATCTGAAATATTAATTAACAGCGGCAAATACTACACTTCTCTTCAACCCAATTCAAAAAATAGCCCAAGAATATAACTGGCATTCAAGTGTACTTCAATGCAACAAAGTTTCTTCCCTTAGGGCACACTTTCCAAGCAAGTTATAGATCTGAAAATGACTTATTACAGCAGTAATATGCCCCTTTAGCTTCTAGATGTTTGCTAAATGACAACAAATTTAACAAATTAGCATGCATAACCAGTTCTAGAATCTACTCAATCATGAAGAGCTTATAAGCCGTTTCCCCCTTCTGCTGCTTGTTGAAATTTTGTGAATCTAACTTTTATTGCAAATTCAGAAATTTAACAAATTAGCATGCATAACCAGTTCTAGAATCTACTCAATCATGAAGAGCTTATAAGCCGTTTCCCCCTTCTGCTGCTTGTTGAAATTTTGTGAATCTAACTTTTATTGCAAATTCAGAAATTTCACCTCAACTTTGAGGTTTCCCGAATCTATTTCGTGTGAACTTTCAGCCTTAGTGCTGAATCTGAAATATTAATTAACAGCGGCAAATACTACACTTCTCTTCAACCCAATTCAAAAAATAGCCCAAGAATATAACTGGCATTCAAGTGTACTTCAATGCAACAAAGTTTCTTCCCTTAGGGCACAGTTTCCAAGCAAGTTATAGATCTGAAAATGACTTATTACAGCAGTAATATGCCCCTTTAGCTTCTAGATGTTTGCTAAATGACAACAAATTTAACAAATTAGCATGCATAACCAGTTCTAGAATCTACTCAATCATGAAGATAACATATGCTGAGATTCAGAACTGCAAGTACATGAAGTTTGGACAGCTGGAAACACTTACATATATATATATATATATATATGACCAGCTTTAGTTGNGATACAAGCTGGTACAAGTCAAGCTCTTTAAACCTAGCTAGGGCATCCACCAAAATGACAAACCCTAGCCACCAAATCCTTCTAGCTAGGAATCTTTTCCAACTAAAGCTGGCCACTCCTCCAAGGATCTACAATGAGCAAGTACAACACACTAGCAAGTCCTCCTTGGCATCTACACTTGCATCACACAAGTGTACATGATAGCCTCCCTCTATCTTCCCCACATCAAGCACCCCAAGTAGTACTAGGATTTCCAAATGCCAAAAAACCCCAGTTTTCTTTCTCACAATAGCTACAAGATCAAGTACTCCCTTTTCTCCTTAAGGGTTTATCCCAAACGCTAGCTTGCCTCGTCTCCTTAGGGAAAAACCTAACCCTAGTCTTCCCTTGAATTTTCTTGAGAACTCTAGCGCTCAAAACAAAAGAGAGCAAATACAATGTAGAAGAGTACAAAGAGGATTATTCACCCTAGCTCTCACATCTCTAACACAAGTATGTGACTAACAAGTGAACAAGAATGAATGCGATGAAAGGACTATCCTTTATTTGTATGAAGGTGAGGGAGGCCAACAATAACAAGTAGACCTAGTCCACAACAAGCAACCTATCTATTCACTAAACTATACTATATTTCAACTAACTAATATATGTTATATATTATATACTAATTAACTAAAGTCATGTATACGTGAGTTTATAAACTATAAAGTGGGATTTGACTTATAAATTTCTGAAAGTAATATAATATAACTACTATTTATATAATGTAACTGACTACTATTTTTTTTTCCTGGAAAAAAAACGTAATTTTATTTCAGCCAAGGCGAACAAAATTACATTTTGTAGATGCAAAAGCATTACGAGCAATCAGCTCCATGTCATAGCACATGGTCAAAAAATAGACCAAAGGTCTGTGAAAAAGAAAAATAAAGAAAAAAAACTATATTACATCATAGGACATAGAAATCAAGGGTTAAAATATTCCTCTATTTTCCCTTTTTTTCCCATCTTCTTTGATTTCAATTCAGTCCATCCTTCCTGCGGTGAGGTAGTTACAATCAATTGTTTACTTGCCACCACCCCTGGTTGTTGGACAAAAACTTATTCCTTATCAGAATCTAAACTTTCTGTTTCATGTGCACGGTTTAGTCCACTTAAAGAAACATCCATAGGATTCACAACATTTGTTAGTGTTTCTGCACCATAATTCTTTTGTTCTAATGTTTGTGCATCCACTGATTCAGATTTCATCACATTTTCCTCATTTTTCTATAGATCCTGATGTTCTTCGTCATCACTCTCCTCATCCTCATCTAGAGGCGGAACATAGTCTGTTTGCCAATTTTTATGGTTTGTAGTCTGCCCCTTTTTCTTCTTTGTAAACTTTTTAGGAAGGGAGCATGAGTCTTGAAGGTGACCTGTCAAAAGATGAAATCTACACCTAAAAGCAGTATTTTCATAGTCCAAACTCTTAATCCAATTGGAAGATTCATGTTTCAGCTGTAATCTATCAGGGAGACCTTTGCTGAGGTCTATCTCCACACAAATTCTTGAACAAGTAAATACACCCTGCTCTTTCCTGCCGCTTTCACTTTTGATAAACCTCCCAAGGAGATTGCCAATGGCTTCCAATACTAAATGATGCCAGAATGGTAGAGGTAAATTTGGCAACCTCACCCATATCGGCATCTTGGTTACCACCATGGAGTTTGCATCAAACTCAAGAAACCAAGGGGTTATGAAGAGCCCAACTCTCCCCCAAAACCAAGGACCCTACGATAACATCTTCTGATATTCTTCTCAGGATTCGAACTGAACTACAAAGAAGCCCTTGGAACATAATAGGATTTGACAATCGATTGTCCAATTTGTGTAAATCCATTGATGAAGATCAAAAGATCTGGGCCAAAACCGATTAAAACGACAAATGACAGCTATAGATTGTAGTGTACTGAAAAGTTGTTTTACCCGTGGATTCTTGATCTCTAGGGTTGGTGTGGATTCCAACTTTTCCACTAAATACGGATCGGTCTAGGAAGAAGATGAGGCCGCTGTCTGTGATCCCTTGGGACGAGCTGCTTCCTTATAAGACGAAGGACCGAAGGGTCCTCTTTTTTCCTTTTGCTCCCCCCCCCAGCAAACGATGCATCAAAGAAATAGTTGATTTCTTGGAGATCTGAAAATCTATCAGCCTAGAATCTTCCTGCAACACTTTACCTTCATGTAGAAAGAAAAAAGAGGTTCTAGGAAAACCCTCTCTTCGCTCTAGAGCAACAACCATGAACCCATACCAATCAGAACCATGAACCCATACCAAAATCGACTTCCCAGAGGGCAATTTAATAAAAATATGAAACCTGTCTATGTCTGCCCTGACTCCAGATTCAGAGGAGATACTAGAAAAAAAAGAGGGCACCACCACCCGTGAGGGAAAAGAAATAGCAAGTACCAGATCTGTCGGAATCTAAGCCTCGAGGTAGTTATTCTGGAATAGCAGGGCCGCCTCCACTCCTATACTCGGCGCACGCTTTCGATTTGTTGGTTTTTGTGTTGATTGGTCTAGGGAAATACAAGGGGACAGAGGGCTACATGTGTTTTGGAGGGAAATGGCAATTGGCGGCCGCACAGTCCAGTGCGTGCAAGTGTCTACCCTCTTGAGATTTCGAGCTTCCAAAGCTGCCCTAGATTGAAACACTAGAGCCTCGGAATAGGCTGATCTCCCTCCCTGCGCCCACGCATCTCCAATGTGCCCTTGCTGCAGGATCAAGGTTGGGTGAGCGGAAGCCATTGCTAGGGTTTCCACGTATATTATATTATGAAGTTATTGACAGCAACAGACCACTGCTAATATATTATAATATAATAAATTAATATTAATACATTATACTATTATAAGTTGGGTTGCCACTTTATTACTTTAACCAATTAGATTATCTATAATAATTATATATTATTATTATTATATTTTATTATTGTACCTCATTAATAGTGCATTATTAGTTAAATGATATATGTTATCATTTATTATGTGCGCACAAAAATCTAAATTTTCCATTATTATCTTTAATGGTTATCTCGTAATTCTAGAATAAAATAGCTTACACGGCGGTGTGATGTGGCAATTTTCTTAAGAGGCCACTTTTTCGACCAAATTTCCTCTAATGCCAAACCTTAGTGAAAGCACGATCATCCTTTTCTTTGGAATTTCTTTGGTTTGTGTTCTTTTTATTCATGTCCAGACCCTTTTGGGGGGGCTTTAATTTACAAAACTTGGTAAATAGATGTCACCCTCCTCACAGAGACTACGCCATACATTAGAGGAAATTTCAACTCAAAATGGGCCTCCTAAGGAAAATTAATAAAATATAGTTAAAATAATAAAATAATATTTATTAATTTTCGAGGAAAAAAAAGAAAAAACAACTTTTTTGTTCATATTTTCGACATATCTCCCTGTGTTTTTACTCAAATTTCGATCGGGAGAACTAGTTGGATGCGGAATTAAATTCCGCATCCAACGAGTACCTACTCAGCATATTTTTGACGGGCCCCGCTACCCCAAAAACAAGAAATACCTGTGATCATCACGTTTTTTTAGGTATTTCTTGTTTTTGGGGTAGCGGGGCCCATCAAAAGTATGTCGAGTGGGTACTCGTTGGATGTGGAATTTAATTCTGCATCGAAAATTGTTTAACAGGTGCTCTCTTTTTTAATTTTAAAGCATTTTGATTGGCTAATACATGATGACATGGAATTTGTATTATTTTTGGAAGGCCCATTTTAAATTGAAATTTCCTCTAATGTGTAGACTTATCTAATATGGAGAATTAAAACCCCAAGTATCAAATGCAAGAAACTATAGTTGGATCCCAGATATGAAGAAATTTTTGGCTTAGGTTTTAGATCAATTGTAGTAGCTCTAGAGTCAAATAATGGAAAAGGACAACATTATTGAAGAACTTCAAAACTAAATCTCAGTGCAGGATGCAAAGATCGCTAAACTCAAGAAGCTTCAAACACCCCCAACTAAAGGAATATGACTCCTCTGAAATAAGGTTTTAAACATAAAAAACAAGCAAACATAAATTCTCCTCAAGCATGAGTATGTGAAAATGAAATTATGGATTACCAACAATGATTGAAAAACATGCTTCTTAGGTGTTCATAGTGAAGGGGTAAAAGGCCTCCTAAATTATTGAGTTTCCTAGATAGATAAAATTCAAGTAAGAAAGGTCAAGGCAATCAGGGGAACTCAACCTTAAAGTTTGGGGTCTCCCAAAGTCTATTAATCACTTATAGTTTGGACATTCTTTCATACATGAGATATTGAAGCTAAAAGACATCACTCTTACCAAGGATTGGGTGATTTTTGACAGTACACTCATCATCTAATCCTAGTCATCTTAGGATTGCCTACATGCCTTGAAAGCCAAAATAAGAAGTGTTCTCCCTACACAACGAAATTTACCTAGATAAGGATTTGGAGCAACTCCAAGTAGAAAAGCTCAAAAGGTTGGCACTTAGGTGGTGGCTACAAGAAAATATAAAAAATGGGTGGTGATCTGTAACCACAAGATAGTGATTTGTGACTTCCCCCAAGGTGGTTATGCCCTTTGTCAACCAATTATTGGCATTCGCAAAGGTTGACAAGTTCAAGAGGCATCTCCATTACTTCTTGGAATTATAATGGAGTAGTTTGGTCTTCTCCATGTACCTTTTAGGATGTTATTTGCACGTGGGGTCTTCTTTCCCTAGTCAAAACTCATGAGAGCCCTGAAAAGGCTCTTCACCCAATTATTGGGTATCATTGTGTCTTGGCCTTTAGATGTGAGGCATGGAGTTCAAGTAGAGTTCTTGGTTTCTAAAAGAGTAGCTTTCCTTGGTATTGTTTTAGATCATAAGTCTTAGTAGTAACCTCAAACATGCATTCTAGATATGTGTGGGTCTCATTCCAGAGGGGCTCACCCCCCATTCAACGTGTCTTCATTGTGGTCTACTATTTCCATTTCATTTCTTTGACCTTTGGAGTTAGGTGCTCTTTTGGTTTGGTCCAAGTGGCTTTTAGCTGAGTTACTATGTACTAATCCCCCTACTTATGTTTCTTTTAGTGAGATAGGGGTTATTGATAAAGACTCTAAAGGAGGGGACTTAATGTTTAGATTATTTATTGGAGAAGAGAGGAAGCTTTAGTTGATGTTTTGAGTAGCATTTGAAGTTATTCCACAAGAAAGAATAACTACAAACCAAGTGCAAGTCGGCCCAGTCAAATGTCAAGTCTGACCCAGTTAAGAAGACAAGCCAACCCGGTAAGAAAAGTGACCTTTTCAAGTATAAATACAAGTGAAGATGGCTCATTTGCAACACACAAATTCGCTCAAGAAAGAGGAAAGTGAGCAGATCCAAGGGAGACTAGCTAAGGGTTCACAAAAGCATTGTGAAGACATCTTTTGGGGTTTTTATCTTTCTCTCTCTCTTCTTTGGGCTCAGAGGTTGTTCAATATCTTTCTTGTATCATTATTATGTAACTAGTGTCGGGCACTAAGTTAAACTTTGTATCTTGTTGAAGAATCTTATCTGGAAAAGTTTGTTGGGTTTTTCTTGTGAGTGGGTTTTCCTAGGGTAAAATTGTGTCTATTGTGAATGTGTTTCTTTCAGTGATCCTTATATGCATGCGGTTTATATTTATCTGATAAATAAGTTAACAACATCTAACTGCTAAGAAAAATCAACATAGTATCACATCCATGCTGAAAGAAGACATTTCAACAACTGTAAGTTGGAAACTAGGGTTTCTAGTTCCAAAGACTTCTCTCCATAGATTGGACTTGAAAATAGTATTTTGGAAATTCTCTCAGTAGGGAGCACTTATCTATGGAAGCAGTTTTTAGTTTGATGAAATTTTCAATTTTGACCTGATTTCATTCGAGGGTCAAGGATTAGGGTTTCTAGTTTTAAGCCTTTCCATCCATAGATCAAGTTCGATTTTAGAATCTTTGAACTTGCCCTAGAGGGCGCATCTATCTGTGGAAACAAATCTCAGATTTGAGAGATATCATTTTTGACCTATTTACTACCTTAGCTGTGAATCTACAACTTCCAGTTTTGCGCTATTATGTCCACAAAACTAATCGAAAAGAAGTGTTCTCCAACACCCCTAGGAAGCTACATCTATCTGTGGAGTCAGATCTCACTTTTGGCAAACTTCAATTTTGACCTATACTTTGCTAGGGTTTCTAGGTCAAATCTTAGTATTGACAAAATGGCAACCAATCTAAGGGTTGAGGATAGATTGGATGGAGCAAACAACTTCAAATCTTGGAAGCGTAGGATACTTATCATCCTAGAAGAGAATGAATACTTAAATTATGTCAAAGAGGTTATCTTGGAACTAGAGGAAGAGGAGGCCAAGACAAAGTACAAGAAGAATGTGGTCAAAGCAAAAGGAATTCTATCTGATTCAATCAACGACCATTTGATCCCTCATGTGTCAAAATTGAATACTCCTAAGGAAATTTTTGAAGCCTTGACAAGATTATATGAAAGCAAGACTAGTAGCAAGGAGTTATTAATGAGACATAAGTTAGGGAATGTGATGATGGACAAGTCAGAATCAGTGTCCTCCTACTTTACAAGGGTTTCATAGATCAAGGATTCACTAGCAGCTATTGGAGATCCTGTAGAAGAAAATGGCTTTCCATCTTCTTGGGATGTGTTTGTTGAAGGCATTTGTGCAAGAAAGAAGCTATGATGATGGACAAGTCAGAATCAGTGTCCTCCTACTTTACAAGGGTTTCATAGATCAAGGATTCACTAGCAGCTATTGGAGATCCTGTAGAAGAAAATGGCTTTCCATCTTCTTGGGATGTGTTTGTTGAAGGCATTTGTGCAAGGAAGAAGCTACCCAAGTTTGATAGGCTATGGACAAATTGTACTCAAGAAGCAAGGTTGATCCCCAAAATGCAGAAGACAAATGATGATGAAAATCAAGCACTTGCAGCTCATGCAAGGAAAGAAAAAGGTAGAAAGTTTACTAAGAATATCAATAGAAGATCGGTATCAGAAAACAAGAAGGATATGCCCAAGATAAGATGTTGCAACTGTAACCAAATGGCACACTATGCAAGAAATTGCACTCAAGAGAATAAAAAGAGAAAACATCATGCAAATGCAACAGACATGGATGAGTCTCTATTACATAAGAAGACTACATAGACATTACGTGAAGAATTTGTCTTTTAAAGGGAGTAGTGTTTGGTTAGTAGATAATTGTGCTTCTAAGCACATGACTGTTGTACAGGATAATTCACCTAATAACCTAGGTCTGGGGGTTACCAACATACTCTAACACTTGCAGACAATTTGACTTTAAAGGCACAGAATAGGAAATAGGAAAGTAGTAGGAACTTACTTGTGAAATACGAAGGTTGATCCAAGCTAGCTTCTTCCTCTTCAATCCACTTCTAAAGTCTCCAGGATAATTCCTCCTTCACCTGTTAACAAAGATTCTTCCAAATACAGTATGATTCATATATAAAGATGCAGATTAGGCAAACCATATATTATAATGAAATGTAAACATTTACCAATCCACAACACATGAAACACAATATGGAAGAAGTAATCTGCTTTATTAACAATAATAGAGGGAGTTTAGGTTACAACCCAATGTCTGAACAAGGACTCCTCTGTCACCAAAGGACTCTGAGTTTCTCTGCTCCAAAGATTTCTGTAGACAATCCACCAGCATAACTTTGCTCTCCAAGTATCACTATCCAACCCCCTCCCCAAGGCCTCTATTTATATGGATGAAATGAGGCAGTTCTCGAAGGTTGGGGAGGTTACAGCAGTTAATGGGATTAAGGTAAATGAGTAAACTAATCTCCCATTAACTCGTGTTTTTAAATATTAATTTTGAGGAAACCATGCACGGGTCTGTAGTAGAGCAACCCGCGTATGATACGCGACTCTATACAAGTGCAACCCGCGCATACATGTATGCGCGACCTGTTGAACATGATACTCGCGCATGATGCGCGAGATGTCAATAGATATAGTCGCGTATGCTACTCAAAATCTCAAAATGGCAAAGTAATCAGCTGGGCATATAGGCAATGTATTTCATCATAAACCAATGTATAGTGAAACTAGGCAAACCTCAATCCATAAGTGTCCTTTGTGTGCCGACCTAAGGGATGTCAGCACTCAGACGGAGAGGTGCCAATCAGGTGTATAACAGATGCCCCCTAATGTGTGAGGTCAGAGGGGAACGATGGCCGAAATACATTATAATATTTAATGCAGGAGAAACTCAGAAATCCAGTGGAGCAGAAGGAGTACCTGAAACAAATACATAGTAATGTCATAAACAAAATTATATCTGAGGATGCTATGTTCAATTTACTGGAACACTAGCTCCTTTACAATATTTGAGTACATCATATGATACGGGTAAAACCACGTATTTACAAAGGTGGAGCAAAGCCACAATACAATAATGATGAATCGCCAAAGATCTGGAAGCTGGATATAGAAATGGAACATAGTCTTGCGCAACTTAGTTCATGAGTGGAGAACTAAGGTCTTCATACAGGATCCCAAAGAACCAGTACAATTCAAGCCCATAAGAATAGGGTTAAATCTCAATATGCTAAAACGGTCAAACCTCGGGTTTTCTCTGAGGGGGAACTTGTCTTGCTCTGGGATCAAGATAAAGAGCCCCTGGGGGCAGGTAAATTCAAGGCTATGTGGTTGGGACCCTATGTTGTGTCTAAGGTTTTGAGTAAAGGCACATATGAATTAGTGGATTATGATGGGAATAAGCTGCCTAAGCCTAGAAATGGGCTCTACCTGAAGAAGTACTATGCCTAGGCTTAGCACTTTTTCTTGTATATTAATGTATGTATTTTTATGTACATTAGGTTGTCAGTTTCGTTTTTTATACTATCTGCTGGTTGTTGCAGATGTCTTCCGAGATGTATGTAGGTTTTGCTGATGGCGCCAGCCGTCACACTTGTAACCTGGCTTCGGCAGCATGGGTTATCTACTCCCCCTCAGGACAGCTTGTTGCCGCGGGTGGCGCTTGTCTAGGTCCTGCTTCCAATAATGTTGCTGAGTATAGGGCTGTAATTGAGCTCCTATGGGATGCCTTGTCACGAGGCATCACCCAGCTTGAAGTCCGTTTGGATTCTCAGTTGGTTGTTTCCCAGCTCAATCGAGCTTACCAGGTGCGTAATCCGACATTGTTACGTCAGTTCATGCAAATACGTTTACTGGAAAGACATTTTGAAGTTATCACTTTTAATCACATTCCAAGAAACCAAAATTCATTAACTGATGCATATGCTAACTATATTTTGGACTGGCACCTCACACATATTCCATAAAATATACAGCAAATACATAAAAAACATTTGTAAATAAGCTGACAACCAAACACAAATATATATATATATATATATATATAAATATCTGTTCATACATAGGATAGGTCAAGTCTGATCCGTAGATCCCAAAATGTACAAAATATACAAAAAGTGGATCAAAGTCCATCAAAATGCCTAAAACTAAGCCTGCCCGCCATGGCCACTAGGACCTCCTTGGTCCCCGTGATCTCTGTGCCCCCTGGCTTCCTCAGCCTCCTCGGCTTCGGCAGCCTCCACTGCATCCCTATATACACATACTGCTCTAGCTACCCGTCTGAAAAGACGTAGCCAGGTCGGTGGAACCCCAACTACTGACTCCTGCATAGCTACAGGGAGATGCTCTATCCGTATAGTGGTACCCGCTTGGTAAGCCTAGTCAGCTTCGCCTCGAGTACCGTAACCAATCCAGGATCTCCTCCTGCTACAGGACGTACGAAGGTACGTGGGTGCCCTACTGGGCGGACTGGTCCAATATCTGCATTTTGACACGAGTAGGGTTAGACTTGTGCATATGTATATATCCTATCATTTGAAAATCCATAAAAATTTGATAATGATAAAAAATAAAAAATGACTTACCCATCTCTCCCCATGCTCCTCCTGGAGGGAGGACTAGGTCTGGATCACCTCGGAAATCTAATCCGGCATATGGAAACTGCTCCAATGCTGGCACCTGCCGTTCCCACCATGAATAGAAATCGTTGTCATACATACTCTGTACCACATCTCCTCCTCCTTGACGGAGGAAGATATCACCCCACCTGCTCAGCCTCGGCTGACGTGGATGTCTGACCTGTAATGGCACTGCAGGGCTCATAGCTGGCACCCTCTCAAAGAAGAACGAAACCAAGATACTAGCATAGCTAAAGTTCTTCCGTCTCCCCCTCCTACAGTCGGACAATTGCCTCCTCATGATGGGGGCAATCCCTGTACACCAATCAAAGAGTGTGCCTCTAAAGCTGTCAACCGCCACTCTCATCTGAGTCCTGGTGGCATGATGTAGTCCTGCTGACCCTGAAAGTCTAACTATAGTGCTGGTCAATACCTGCAGCGTAAAGTCCTATATGTCTGCGATGGAAA
>LPNX011217286.1:199791-238061 GCA_001517045.1 Pseudotsuga menziesii | reverse complement strand
GACTCTCTAAATATGAAAGCACCAATCGAGCATGTACTAGTTCGGGCTCGTTAAATCCACGGATCAGTGTATCAAGCATTATTTTCCCATCTCTTCAAGTTTGTTAAAAAATGAAGAGGGAACCGAGTAGGCTTTCCTGGACTCGTTAAAACTTAACAGGGAAGGTAAGGAAGAAGTTTTCTCTTGTTTTTAGTAATGGCAGCATGTCATCCTTGAACATAGCACTCTTTGCCTTCCGATATCCATGTTTCAGTATACACTTGTGTTCAGCTATCAGTTTGAGTTTTGACTCCTCTTCTTGTCCATTATACCTGGGGAATCTGTTCATGTCTCCTACATGACAGATAAGTCTACTTGTTCTATCTATCCGTTGTATGCTGCCTTGGGTCATCTCTGTGTTGTGCTCCCTGTTCAAGGATTATACCTAATCTCTGATTTCTAGCCTGATTCCATCATTGTTATATCTGTTATCAATTTCCTTGTGTTTACCTTCTTTTGCCCAGTTCCTAGTCACTCTTGTGATCCGTTGGAGGATCTATTGCCTTCCCTATCACAGTATGGTTCCGTTTCAGTACCTCCTGATGACGATGACCTAGAGCTTTGACGATGGTACCTCTGGATTCACTTTCATCATTGGTGAATTCCTTTGCTTCAGTTGTCAATTATCATCTATTGGTTGACAAACTGTTGAATCCTTTCCATGTTCGACTTCAGCTTACCCTTATTCACATGGCTTGGATTGTACTGGTTCTTTGGGATCCTGTATGAAGACCTTAGTTCTCCACTCATGAACTAAGTTGCGCAAGACTATGTTCCATTTCTATATCTGGCTTCCAGATATTATAGAAATTCTTTAGAAAGAACTTGGAAACAAATCAAGGCATAAAGTTAAAGAGTAGGAGAATCCTCCTACTAGCTAGATTCAAATGAAGTAGATAATATACTCTTGGCTAGATTACCAAGGGATCTTTCCAAATATGAAAGTAGATCCAAGGCAATTATAGATTTAGTGCTTCTAGAAGACATGAGGACCAAGGATGAAAACTTCAACAAGTCCCAGACTTGACGAAGAAGAAGATCAAGGTTCTTAGGATTAGACGACAGAGCAGAATACGCTTTCAGAAACTCCAGTGTTTTCTGCAAGGAGGTAGGGAGCCTACAAACACATGAAAGATAAGTATTTACCGTCATTTGAGTTATTCCTTAATTTTTTGAGTATTTTGAAGGATATTGTTCATAAGTTATAACAGTTATATGTAGATCTATGATACAGTTTTCTTATTTGCATTTATATATGATTGAGATTGATGAGCAGTAGGCTCATGTAGTGCACATTATGTATCTGTTAAAGTAAGTAGCCTATAAGTGCTTCACAGTATCCCATGAGACCTTGATGGAGCTAGTCTAGGATGAAACCTCTTTGCTAACATACTGAGAGCAGTGGACACTCTTGATAGCGTGTTCTGGTGAAGATGGAAGGCACCCAGATAGTCACCATGTGTGTTTGGGATGTGGATGGGTGTTGTGTTGAAGCATTGGCTAAGATGCTTAATTCCTTGATTTGTTACATGATGATATTGCTATTGCATTGACTTGATTAATTAATATGAATCGTTGCTAACCATCTGACTAAATTTGACTTGTAGGAAAGACCATATGATGTGGCCTACAAGAGAAGGACGATGAGACCTATTTTCAAGAACAAGTAATGGATGTGAAGTCATCCAGGATACAAATCCCATTGATATTTAGTGTTCAAGAAGGAGCAAGATGTTTAAAAGCGAGAGGCTTCTAGGAACATGGCTCTTAGCTCAAGTTCCAGATTAGATATTAAGATGGATTTCGTGACAAAGAGAGCAACTAGAGTGCATGTGATGATTGTTCAACAGTGACAACAATCATATGTAGACCCATAACCCATAGGTTCAGAGGATCTCATATGGAGATTGACGATTGGGATCAAAAGGCTCCAACGAATGTTGGTCTCTCTACTATGGATGTTCATCCTTCTGATGATCATGAGGAGTTTGCAGCACAGTCCCAAAGGAAGTCTGGAGTGGTATCCAACGAACTTGAGAGCAAGAGGCTCGTATCAGTAGACCCATTTGATGGAAGATGATATAGATGGATACACAAAAGATCAACAATAGAGAAGGATGCAAGTCACTCTAGTGTAAGACATCCAGATGTAGAGAATGCAAGATGTCCAGATGTAGAGGGAGCATGGTGCTCAGATTTAAAAAAAGGAAATCACAATATTTGAGAATCTTGCCATGGTTCTTGGTATTAGAGGTGTGGCAAAAACCATATGAGATTTTCTTCAATAAAGGAAAATACATAGTAGATCTATGGCCACACATATGATGACGAATCTGGAGTTGTTGAGTGATTCCTCTTTAGATTTGGAGGGTCTCATAGACAACTAGTGGATCCTAGATGTACCTAGTTAGCATCGGGTCGGATATATGCTTTGCAGTCAGTACATGGTAGAGTTTAGACGTGTACAACAAAGCATGTGTTGAGGTACCTACATGGTACGATTGGATATTGAATCAGATATGTCTCGGATAGAGAAATAAAATTGCATGGATATTTGGACTCTTATTAGTGCAGTGGACGAGAAAGAGCACATTAGGGATGTTGCTCCAGGCAGAGCATATTGCAGCCAATATTACAAGATGAAAAGTAGTAATGCTTCAAAAGGTTTCTAACCAATTTTCTCCGAGACCTGATACCGAAAGGAGCAGTGAAGCTTCAGAACATATCCACGGATGAGCAGATTGTCGAATGACTCCTCTAGTTGAGAGGGAGTATTGATGTTTCTCCATAACCAACGACAGATAAATAAAATCCCCACTAGTTAGTCATGTGAGACATGGCTCAAGAGTTCTTCCCACCGGTAAGCCATGCAGTGGTACATCACTTAGACATCGGTTGGCCATACAATAGTATATGGCTCAAGATAGCCATACAATGGTATATGGCTTAGATTAGCTTTGTAGTGGGACATGGCTCAGATAAGCCATGAAACAGATAAACCACTCAACAGTATTTACTCAGACTGGTCACGCAGGAATACCTAACTCATATGTTGATTAGTCAAGGTACATGACTCAGATAGCTAGGTGTTGCAGTATAGACAACCACAGTGTTGATTTTTATTAGCAATTAGGTGTTACTAACTTATTTATCACATAAACATAAACTGCATGCATATAAAGGATCATTGAAAGAAACAAATTTACAGTAGACACGAATTTACCCTGGGAAAACCATCTCACGGGAAAAAACCAACAAACTTCTCTAAATAAGATTCTTCAACAAGAATAGTGCTCAACACTAGATACATAATAATAATACAAGAAAGATACTAAATAACCTTTGAGCCAGAAGAAGAGAGAGAAAATAAAACCCCCAAAAATTGCCTTCTTGATGCCTTCTTGACCTCCTAGCTAGTCTTCCTTGGATCTATGCACTTGTCCTCCTACTTGAGTGAATTTGTGTGTTGTAAATGAGCCAAGTTCACTTATATATACTAGAAAAGACACTTTTCCATACTCGGTAGACTTGTCTTCTGGATTGGGTCATTTTCTCCCTTAACTGGCCCGACTTGACCATTTGACTGGGTCAATTTAACTGCGCTGACTTGTTCTTGGTTTTGTTATTATTCTTTCTTGTGGAATACCTTTTGAAGCTACACAAAAAATCAATAGACCCTCTTAGCGAGGAAGGTATTCTTTTGGTCACGATCTTCAGCACTGACGTTTTGCTTGTTGACTTCTGGAATCTTCTACGTTCTAGAGAAGTTCTTTGTAAGCTTTCCATCCTCTGTGATGTTCTCCAAGGCTTGACCACTTTCAAATTGGTTTTATTTTTTTCTTTCTATCCCACGGTACTCCACTAGCCAACTCTATGGCTATCTGACCTCTCCAAGATATCGATTGTTCCCCAATAGTCCTCACTATAACTCCTCGAGTATCTGATACTCTCGAAGACCTTTAACTAGTATCCGAGGTATAATAATAGTATTTGACTGGTCCCCAACAGTCTTGACTATAACTTTGCTCATGAATGTGTGCACTTTACATAAGTTGTAGCAGCCCCTGGTTGTTTGTACTGTAGCCCTTGGCAGATTCATGTACCTTAACTAACCAACATCTAAATCATGTATTCCTGCGTGGCCAATCTGAGTTATGTACTACTGAGTGGCTTATTTGAGCCATGTATCACTACATAGCTAATATGAGGCATATACCACTGTATGGATAACCTAAGCCATATACTATTGTATGCCTAACCGGTGTCTAAGCCATGTACCACTGCATGGCTTAATGGTGTAAGGATCAAACCTTACTAAACATAGATAATAATTAATAATAAAAAATTTACCAGTTAATTAGTTTATATACAATAATATTTCTAACCATATACATATTACTACGATAACCATATACATGGAAACCAGGAAACCAATTCAAGAACTAACGGAACAAGGAAGGAGACATACCTGGCTATCAAATATGAACTTACGGATTGTACGATAGAGGTAGATCCATCAACAACATCAACCACATAAATCGCATGTGGAGGGACCGCTCTCCTCCCAACCAACCCCTCAGTCATAGACTAAGAGCCCTCGAGCCCTCACTCAGCAATACCAAGCCAACCCAAACATTCATATTCTACCCTCAACCTCCAAACCTCCATCTCCATAGAGTTCATAGAACCCTTCCCCAAACAAAGGGCATAAAAACTAGGAAAAGACCATGGATGAGCAACTTAGACCAAAACTTTCCAACAAAGAGCATGAAGAAAGACCCCTAACTCAGTCTCCAATTCCCTTATTTATGAATAAAATTCAATTTTTATTTGTATAAGAAAGAATTATGCATGAGGGACACATGGCCTTCATGCATCCTACTTGATTTAATGAAGTTTAATTAATCTGAACCTAGATTAATCACCAATATGAACTTTATTAAATTTTCTCCTATTTATTATTATTTTTATTGAATTAATTCCACTTTATTTAGAAGCTAATGAAGGATTATGAATTCTAATCTTTAATTAGTTTTTAGGGTTGTTACATACTCCCCCCTTTCGAGAAACTTCGCCCCGAAATTATACTCCCCACAAAGATAGGTTCACAACATAGAATAACATCATGCACAACACAATACTTACTTAATTAGTATAATATATATACATATTTAATACTATTGTGAAGACAAAAACTCTTACGTGTGGTCAGCACGCAAGAATTTTCCTCTCTCACTAATACATTCAACACCCTAATTACAATATGTTCTTGTTTAATTACCTAAGGTCTAATATGCAACCATTCATACAAGTTAAGCATTAACTTCATCATACACAAAATAGTAAGAATAAAATAATAAATTGAAAAACGACTCAATGAGATAGAAAAAAAAAACACATCCTCCCCCCAAAACTCCCTCATTCCTCACTCACCCTCTCCCTAAGAATCATACCACCCGAGCAACCTCCATAACCCTCCACACCAACACTCCGGGTGGTCTCGCTCGCCATGGCACAGACCCTCTACTGTAGCCTATCCACAGACAGTACAATAGGCATCAAAAGTTTCACGTTTAACATAATTCCTAAACCGAACTATGGACCTCATCAGCTGCACCGGATTTGGTCACATCTGGTCATCTCATTGGCCACACTGAATTTTGGTCAACCAGGCATCTTGAAAGGTTGGCCTTGACTCCCTCCATGTCCCTCCAAGGAAACCAACCCTAGGCATCGGAAGTCCTTCCCCATATACCTCTCGCAATGGTTGGTGTACCTCAAGCCGTGGACTTCTGGTATTAGACCTCATTGGTCGCACTGAATTTTGGTCGACCAGGCATTGAAACTGTAGTTGGCAAGGTATTACTGAGTGAGTTTGTCCCCAACCCATACTCCCTTGTGGTTATGGGCTCCCACGAGATCGTGGTTTCTAAAATGACCTAGCCTCAAAGGCCCCATAGTGGAATTCTTGTAACATTTCCAGTCACAGTCATGTAGTTAGTCATTAATCATCATGAAACAAGTTTGCATACATTATCACATTACCTCATAATCATATCATATCAACAAAGCCAGAGCAGTTATTGCATCACATCATATTTACTAAGAAAATCAAGGAACACAGTTTCACTCGCCACTATGATGGTGATTAGTACTCATCTTGCAAGTCAATAATACTCATCATGAACCAACATTTATTACATAATTTCATTCTTGATCCTAATACAACAATAGGATATCACAAACCATATCATCATTTTCCATATGCAATGTTGAAAACATCATATCATAATTGTGTGCAATATATCACGATGAGTCCATTAACATAATTCATTCTCACTTTTTTTTTCTTTTTCCAAAATGCATTATGTAATAGTTAAAGCTTAAAATATTGTCATGCCACTACTATTAATTCATGATTCCCTTAATAGAAGGTGCCATTTTCAAAATCAATATAAACACATGATATAAATAAGTGCAATCCGTATGCTAAAAGCAATAATATTTCAAATCAAAATATAATAATATCATCATAAATGACATCCTATAAAAGAACAACCATATTGTTTGGCAATATCTCATACTATAACTACAAAACATGCTAAGCATCATTTTAGAATAATAATTCATATATCTAATAACTTTCTAAAGATGATCAAGAAGCACAAGTTAGCATATGCAAGCTTAAATTACAATAAAGTATGCCCTTTCATCATGACTGCATCTCATATAACTTTGTCGAACTCATTATAATTCACATGTAAAGTGATACGTTATCCTTCTTATTTAACCTTCAATCATGTTCACCACCTTAATTGTCACACAAACTTAAAAATATAAGCAATTGTAAATTGTTATCATTGATGAATTATTCCTTCGTTTATGATGGGCTAAATTGTTATGCAATGATAAATATGATTAGGCAACAAAAATTCAATGAATGAAACATAACATGAGAAATGCTATCATAAGAACCTGACACTATCGTAAACCAACTAAATCCTATTCCAATCCTATTAATTTAATAACCTCTTAAAAGTATAACGTAGCATGAAACCATCTCCGATAACATTCTCATCATAGGATTGCACGATATCAACATTATAACAACGTATGCGAGTAATTCATAAACCAAGATCGGGGATATCTCATTAAATGCAGTAAAGTGCATATGGAAACACAATTTATTCAATGGTTCTATTCATACTAAGTTTTCAATCTTGAAGGCTTAAATACAAAAGGCAAGGCCCCTTTTAGGGAACTTCATCCCTTCTCGAATTAAATTGAGTGCCTAATATTTCCCATAGTTATTTGTAACATAATTCATTTATTTAACACTCATTTAGTTACGTTGTCCATCATAAATTTACCATACGAGAAACTGGTTAAGTAGTTAAATAACTATTAAGGCCATGTGTCATCATTCGATAGTCATCCATCTCGAGGTTGGGCGAGTTGGGTGATTTAGTTTTAATGTGTTTAACCCGAATTCATTTATCCTAAACATTGACCCATCAAGAATAAGGTCTTATGGTCTTATGTGTAAGTAGATGACACTTCCATGGTAGAGGAATATCTCCAGATCACCCTAACTTGTATAAATTACCTCAATTGTTAACAACCTTCTCTCATGACATTCTTACGTGTTCATAGACAATCATTACATCACTAAAAGAGAATAAATTTAGTGTCTTTCCGAATCATTTTAGATGTTGTCGCTTATATTTCATTCATCTTTGTTAATGAAATATGAACAAAGATGAATGAAATATTTGTTCATCCTTCATGACACTCATAGCAATGCCTTGGTAGTGCTTACCCATATTAATGGCAAATAGCTTAAGCAAGCATGGGAGGGAAACTTTCTAAATTTGCAATATGATTTTCAAGTAACTTGAGAATAACAATTCTGAATGCATTGAGTGAGGATAGGTTGGTCATCCCCATCATTCCAATACTATATATATATATATATAACATGTAACACTTACGTGCCAAAATTACATTGCATAAACAGTCTTGAATTCTATGAACTTGCAATCAATACTATGGAAAAATTCTCAAGGACATGGTTGTTATTAGTATTCCACAAGACTTATGCCCATAGGGTTGAATTGCTTTTTTTTCTTTTTTTCTACAATCCATCACTCACTAGTTCACCAACTCATAACTTCATCTTGTCATTGTCTCATCTACCAACCCAAAGATTTAAAGATCAAACTAAGCATAGCAGTGGTTTCCTCAAACAACTCCATCCATTCAACAAGGTTTAACTCAACGGTGATGCCTAAGCAAGTTAATACCTTCATTAGGAAATTTAAGAGATAGAATGCCAAATTCCAGATAATGATTTGTTCATAAAGAAGTTCCTAATACCAAAGGAAACTATAAGCATCATTTACACATACCATTCAAAATAATTATTGATGAATGCAATGCAAAAGGATTGTTCCATTTGGCACCACATTGACCATAAGAAGTTCCTAATACCAAAGGAAACTATAAGCATCATTTACACATACCATTCAAAATAATTATCGATGAATGCAATGCCAAAGGATTGTTCCATTTGGCACCACATTGACCATAAGAATTTCCTAATACCAAAGGAAACTATAAGCATCATTTACACATACCATTCAAAATAATTATCGATGAATGCAATGCCAAAGGATTGTTCCATTTGGCACCACATTGACCATGCAAATCGAATTACTCACATATGACTATAGAACAAAGAGGTTTCCCAAGCCGGCATTGCTTTTATTGAACAAACCTAGTTACTTAAACACAAATGCAATGCAAGTGGCTTGCCCAAGATGGGCATTGATTTATCGATTCAAAACGTCTACCAAAAGGTAGCCAACTTGATTATTTCTCATCAGGAGAGTAATAAGAGTGTCACAATCGCTACTTAGGGTAGAACTTGAGAACGACATTGGGCAGTGTATCCACTTTTCCATTAAACCACGAGCTCATGTCAAAAGAAATAAATATATGATCACTTAAATAATGTAGGAAAATCATTTATGTTCTGAATGCTAATTTACCAACAAGTAGCAATTTGAGAGACCCTATAATTAATGATACACCTTAGGTCCATAGAAAGAACCCAAGGAGGTTAAATTCGAATAGAACCAACTCTATAGAAAATACAATTTTGCTTATGTTCTCTAAATCCAGTCCAAAATATACATTAGAAGAAATAGTTTGTCTACTTCAAGCCTAAATGTACATGACCCACTTTGAATTCCTTTGGCTCACTAGTTTACATCAATGAGTTTATTAGGAATGCCAACATAAATATGAGGAAGCATCCCTTGGATTTCCTTATTAAGTTGGTTTTTTTTTTAATAAAAGTAAATGTTGAAAATGTTAAATGTCTTTAGTGGTGCTATCATAGCTTCTCTAAAACCCTAGTTTACTTAAGAGTTTACACACAGGCCTTTCAATGATTTTTCATTAAATCTATCTGATATGAACACCCAATGATCTCTATTGATACCAGTTTCCCAATCCTTATAGCACCTCAGAAACTATTTTTAATGAGAAATCAGTAATCTGAATTAATTGAAATTCAGGTGTTCTTGATACGACTCTAGAAAGATGTAGGATAGCTATATTCAAAATAACTTAGACCGTTTATGGCACAACAATATAAAGTCTTTTAAATGTAATAGACTACGAGCTAGCAATCAATTATCAACCATTTAGCATAAATTTTTGCAAAACCTTACATGGATCATCTTCACCACATCCTAAAATATACTAATATACCAACATAAACTTAGAAATTAGATTTGTATGGCACACAAGTAAATGCCATTCTCTACCTGAACATTCTAATAAGGAGTGACAAAACAGTAAATTCTATATTTCCTTGAGTCATCTAAGTAGCTTAAGTCAATAATATATATATATATATATATATAACACATAACTCCTTTTTTAATAAATAATTTAACAAACATTAAAATGATTTATTCAATAATAAATATATAAAACAAGGCTACAAACCCCGGAAAAAAAAACACAAAAAACACTTACACTATTAAAAAAAACTATGTACTATATAAAAAGTTAAAATGTTTTACAACATCATTCTATTCTAAAAGTTATATACATAAATTGTTAATGATAATCATATTACATCATAGGAGGGGGAGTATGTAACTTTTTAGGTTATCACCGTTTACGTAGGTATTTACATGTTAGGATAACTGATGCTCCTTTTTTTTTAATATTATTGATACCTATCCATAAATTGTTAATGATAATCATATTACATCATAGGAGGGGGAGTATGTAACTTTTTAGGTTATCACCGTTTACGTAGGTATTTACATGTTAGGATAACTGATGCTCCTTTTTTTTTTAATATTATTGATACCTATCCATGATTGTTATTATAAATAAGAATCAATGCAATAATAAATTCTTAAAAATTACGGATAAAAATATCCATTGTTAATTGTTATTCCTTAACTAATACTCAAGATAGAACAATGGGTTATAACATAGATCCATTAGTCAAGGAAGTTCTTGGGAAATGCAGTGCATAAGATATAGCGATTTGGATATATTGTCTAATATACAATGACTTGGGACGAAATGATGACCAACGACCGACCCTATTTACCATACTATAACAAATATTCCCGTCCATTGTTGTGTACACACACTATCCCATACTCCCATCGTTATGCAATCATGGTTGATGGTTTGTAATCAACATCGGCGTGCTATTTTTTTTCCAAAAGTCTTGTGACTTTGTTAAAGCCCATATTTTTATAGGGATAGTTTCAAAATTTCAACGCATTGGTCATATTTCATTATTAAATTAAAAATTAAAATAATGCCCGATGGAAAATATTAAATTTTTAAATAATGGCAAGTGGAAAATATGGCGAAGAGACCTTGAACCAATGTGCATATGTCCGTAAACTTGCACCAAATTTACCAACGCCGAATTTGCCAAATCTTGTCAGTTGTAACTGGTCAAGGACCTCGTCCGAATGTAAATTTGTTGTTACCAAGAAAAGTCCACATCGTACATAAATGGAATAATAGCCAAAAGTCTTCTGTCTGTTTCAACAATTAACTAAGCCACCAGCATTAACTGCTCGTTCTTACTTCATTAATGGAATGAATTAAATATTAATGCTTGCAAGAAACAAGAAACTAACCCATTTCAATCCAAGTATTGAATTTCAACTCTATCACAATCGGCTTTGATCCTGGATTTAGCGTGCGGAAATGTGATCGTCATATGCGTGATGGTAATTGTTGTTGCCAGGCATCTAAAAATAAATGTTGCGGATTTAATGGGGCAGTTTTCATTATTTGATTTAACAAGTTATGAGTAGCTCGTCGTAGAGGAATAAAAGCTGAGACTCCAGCTGAAATGCCGATTACAACCTCTTGGAACTCTTGTTTATCCACCAGGGGTGCGTGCAATGCAGAACAAGATAAGATTCGCAGTGAATTCTTCTAGCTGTTTAGAAGCAACCTCGATCCTTTGAATCGACTACGTAAAATGCACATTCGAGTCATAGTTTTCAACCAACAATTGACGCGCCTTGGTTTGACCACATCAACCAGCATTTTTTTTTAATTATTATTTTTAATCTGCAAGCCCAAGTCTGTTTCTCATAACAACTTTTCATATGCATGTTTAAGGACCCATCTAGAAGTCGCTTGCATTCGAACCAACTGGACATTGTGCGCATGTTAGAGCCATCGTGAAATGGGCATAATCACTAGAGTGAGTGACCATCTCATAATGAATACTATGTAGCTAGCGGGCTTGCAATGTGTAAAAAACTAGATGGAAAGGAGCTACATGCATCCTCACAAGTGGAAGGAGTTATCTCAGCATGGCCGCATCTACCTCTAATGCTAAATAACTGCTTGCTATACTAGTTTAGAAAACTTATGTTATTATACATGTTCATGAAATATGTCTTCCACCCTGTATTCATCCATGGGCTCTTAGGCTCTTAATCTACCATCTGGCGAGGGTTCATGGAGATGTCTGAGTCCTGGCAGTTTGATATAATCGATGTAACTTGAGTCGTAACAACTGGTACCCGGCACGGTGATCTTAACCTCGATCTTAAGGCTTAGGAGGAACAAGGCTGTTAATCACCTTGTTATTGCGTGGAGCATCGCCACATTGGAGCACCGTTATTTGCTAATCACCCGCTTTTTAAGTAGACTCCTGTGTTTAATTACTCATTATTAAAAAAACAAAAAACTCCAATCCACCCGATGAGGCAATTCCTTAAATCTTCAATGATTAAATATAATCGTCAGAACATTTTTGTTTAAAAGAGAAATTGGTCATTCTAACTGACAATGCATTTATGCTCGACCCTATTATTTCTTTTCCTCTAGCAGTCGAGTAACCTTTTTTTTAACCAAGACGATTAATATATATTTTTTAATTGATAAGGAACTGATGGGCCTTCACCCAATTACAAATATTCCTGAATATATAACTCCATGATTACAAGTCTTCTCACTACAAAATTAAGGAATAGGATGCAACACACTAGAACCGTCATTCAAGCTTAACATTCCGGGAGGAAGAAGGCAGCCCTGATTTGCTCTGAAATCTGCCAGCTTATTCCAGTGACGAAGGATGTGATAGTAGGGCACAGACTCAAAATCAATCAAAATGAAGTGCAGCCTTTGCATTGACACATTCAAACTGAGATTATTGAACTTTGAAGCTGAATTTAGAACATTGATTATAATTTCTGAGTCTCCAAAGATTTCAATGTCGTTATGTCCAACTGCCTTTGCAGTTTGACAGGCTTTAAGAAGTGCAAATAACTTTGCTTGATTATTTGTAAGTTGTCCAACTCCCCAGCTGATACTGGTTTCGAGCCTTCCTCCTGGAAAGAAAATCAGACCTCCTGCCCCAGCATTCCCAGAATTTTTTTTTGTTGCTCCATCGAAGAGGATTGAAGTTTTTTTTCCTTTTGCCGCCAATCTGAAAATTCTGCTTCTGAGGTTCTGATCTTCCAACTTGATTTAAAAACAGGCCTACCCGAAGCCAAATGAATTTTGTCCACTAGCAAAGATCCAAACCATTTATGGTCAGCTTCAAGTTTGATGGCGTCAATTTGAACATTTCCAACTACTTCCAACAGAAGAGCGTTAGCTTTTATTGCTATAATTTTTGGCTTTATGACTTTGCTGTTAAAAACCGAATCATTTCTAGCTAACCAAATTTTCCACCATACAAATTTCGGAATAACCTGCCATATTTTCCTCCATTCATAAATGGATGAAAGAAGGCCAAGATACCTTGACTGACAGATCTTAAACAAATTAACAGGTTCAGAAATTGAAGGAACAGGGAGACAAGGCAGCCCACGCAAGAAATGTATCCATACTTTCTAAGTAAAATCGCACCCAACAAAGAGATGAGCTGCAGTTTCAGCAGCTTGAAGGAAAAAACAACATCTGAAATGTCCAGAGAAGCCACGTTTTGACAAGTTCTCACTTGTTAAAACTTTTTGGTGCATAAGAGTCCACGTAAAAAATTTGATTTTGGTAAACTGGGCGAATTCCATACTAATTTCCAGAAGGCTACGCTATGAGTGGAATCAACGGATTTTTGCAATGACTGGAAGCCACACGCGGCTGAGTAGGAGCCAGTGCGACCCCAACCCCACACGTCCTTACACGTTGAATGAATGGGAGCTTTTCCAGAAAGATTAAACAACAAGGTTTTTTGAAATAGTAGAGAGGGATCAACGTGTTCAGGAAGGTCTGGGAGAACCCACGCATCCCAATTACCGTGGTTGTCCCAGGAAACTAAATCTGAAAACCTTAAAAGGCCTTTATTCGTCAACCAGAGTTCTAATCTCAGCAAGGGAAAAAACAGAGTTGAGAGAGGCATAATCATTAATTTTATCATCCCACAAGAGCGTGTTTCTTCCATTTCTTGGAATATGATAGAGATGCTTGGTAAAGAAGTCAAGACCTTTTCCGCAGAGATTCCACGAAATAGAGCCTTTGGGAGAGTTTGACATCTGAAGATTTCTGAGAGATCCTCCTTTACGATATTTCTTCCAGAAAATTTCACTGACCGGGTGCTTTTTATCTGAGAAGAGTTGCCATAGTAATTTGCCTCCCATAGCTAAATTGACCAATTCTGGATCTCTAATTTGCAATCCACTTTCTAATATGGGTCTTTAACAACCTCCCATTTGACCAAATGCATACGGTTCTGATTTCCTTTTCCCCCTCTCCAGAGGAAATCCCTGATTAGTTTAGAAATCTGATCCATAATCGATTTAGGGGCCAGGAGAAGAGAAGATTGGTAAATAGGAAGAGCTGAGAGAGTTGACCTGATCAAAGTAAGCTTCCCTACCTTCGTGAGCCAATGGCCACCCCACGAGGCAATCTTTGCTTTTATCTTGACAATAATTTCCAACCAAAGAGAAGGGTTATTTTTTCCCAAGGTTAAAGGGAGTTCCAATTACTTAACCTTATCCCAACTAGCAAATCCTTCAAAGCCTAAAATCTGGGAGATGTTTGTAACAGTTGATTGATCTACATTCCAGCCATACACAACACTTTTACATTTGTTAATAAGAGCATCTAAAACAATACAAAAATGGTGCATGATTTCTGCAAAAACTCTTGCCATTTTGAGAGAAGCCTCGCCCAGAAGCAAGGTGTCATCAACAAAAAGAGCATGGTTGATAGCTTCAACACCATTGGCTGGGTGAATGCCCGGGATAATCCCTTCATTTTTCGCTGCAGTTAACTTTCTACTCAAAACATCAGCCATTAGAATGTACAGAAATGGCGAGAAAGGGAAGCCCTGCCAAAGACCCCTAGAAGCTTGAAAGAAGTTTGTTGGTCTGCCATTAACCAGTGGCGCTATCCACAACTTATCAATACAAGCTTTTATCAAATTTATGAAAGCAAGGCAAAAACCAAAAGAACGGAGAACTGAGTAAAGAAAAGATAGCTTTACCCTGTCAAAGGCATTTGCCATATCGAGTTTAATTAGCATGCCCTTCTCCTTTCTTTGGAAACTGGATTGCATGGCTTCCTGAACTTGGATCACATTGTCCAGAATATGCCTCCCTTTTACTAACCCACCTTGAAGGGGTGAAATCAACTTCCCAAGCATGGTTTTGAGCCTGTTAGCTAAAAGTTTAGAGAAAATTTTATAAGAAGCATTACAAAGTGAAATTGGTCTGAATTGATCAAAAGAAGAAGGATTATCTTCTTTAAAGATAAGTGCAAGGAAAGTGGAGTTGGTGCATCCACCCACTTTGGCTTTAAACTGGAAAGCTTTGATCATCCGAAGTAAATCTTTTCTGATTATTGACCAGTAAACTTTGTAAAAATGAAAAGAGAAACCATCAGGGCCTGGAGCTTTATTCGACCCCATAGACCAAATAACATCTATGATCTCTTTCTCTAAAAATGGCTTCATTAACTCTTCATTTTCCTCATCTCTCACCAAACAGGGAATATTAGTAAAAAATTCAAAAGTTAAATCAGAATCAATGAGTCCATCTTCTTTGTACAGGTTCTGGAAATGTACTTCAACAGCTTGTTGAATTTGAGAAATGCCTTTAATTGTAACACCAGACAAAGAGGTAATTTCCGAGATATGATTTTGAGAAAGCCTAGCTCTGTACTGTTTGTGAAAAAAGGATGTATTTCGATCTCATGCTTTCAGCCACGTGCTACATGACTTCAATCTCCAGTATCCTTCTTCTTGTCTGAACACACAAAAGGAATTAAATTGAGCTTGTTGCTCTTTTTCCAACAAGGAAGAGGTAATTTCCGATTCTTCCATTTCCAATTGGATTTGCTCCAATTTTTTCAAAGCCTCTTTTCTTTCACTGATTGGATATGACTGAGAGAGTTTGATCCATTCCTTTAACGCCACTTTAGTGTTTTTGAGTTTCCTCTCCCACACAAAGTTCGGCGATCCAAAGACTGGAAGATCCCATGCATTGGAAATAATGTTCATAAACCCATCTCTGCCAATTCACAGAGGGCTAAACTAGAAGGGAATGGGACCAAGATCCTCTACCTCTTCTAGCAGCAACAAAATCGGTTTATGGTCCGAGGAAAGCTTTGGAAAAATGCTAGAGGGGATAATAATCTTTTTTTCCATCAATAGAGAGCTTTGAACTAGAAAACGGTCCAGCCTCGTAGAGATATTAGCTGCACCAATTCGATTATTCGTCCAAGCAAATCTACCTTTTTTAGGTTTAAAATCAATCAAATCCAAAAGTGAAATGAAATTCTCCAACGTTTTAAGCAAGGGGTCTCTTCCACAAATTTCGCCTTTCTTTTCTTTAGAATCCAACGTTATATTTAAATAACCAGCAATCATAATATTTGTAAGGGAATTTGCAGCAATAAAATCATTTAGAGAGCTCCAACATTCTTGTTTCTCCTGGAAGTTAGCAGGTACGGAGAGATTGAACGGAGCTAAAGAAATCGTACTTGGATGATGCCAAAGTTCAGTAAAAACCCAATGCTGCGTTATATGAGAGTTTGACAGAGAGAAAAGGTTCTTTGTCCACAAGGTAGTAATTCCACCCGCAGACCCACGGGCACTCACAGCCAACCCAACATTTTTATTCCAACTCATTTTAATTCAGGACAGAAGGGTATCCTTATCTATTTTAGTCTCTTGGAGCAGAAGAACATCTGGAGAAGCCATTTTTATAAGGTCTTTGACAGCTTCCGCTTTCAATGAATTTTCAAGCCCTTTGCAATTCCAAGAGATAATGTTTATTATTTAAGATTGGCAGAAGGAAGAGGGCCTCCTTTTGAAGGTCTAGCCCTGGTATTCCTGGCAATTGACATCTCGATTGTGGCTTGGCTTCCTTGCATCTTCAGGCATTCAGCTTCTTCCTCCCTATTCTTCTTAAGAGATTTGTGTCCTTTTTTTGAGGACCTCTCAATTGAATCTTCTTCAGATGAGCCAGAATTTTCCATGGTTTTCATTTTTTTGCCATTTCTGCATAAGTTGGAGAGTATCCCTCAGCAAGGTAGCCAAGATTTGTTTCATCTAATGCTCTGTTTTATTCTCGAGACTGATCATAAGCTTGGGGAACTTCTCCTTCTTCAAGAACTGAAGGTAGTTCTTCAGGGATGCTAAGAACATCAAAATTGTTTTGGGATGTTACTTCCTTCATAGTTGTTCCAGTTATTGAGGGTTGGTCTTCAGGGATGTTCAGAACTTCGAAAGAGTTTTGAGTTATTACTCCCTTCATGGTTGTTCCAATTTCATGTTGTTTTGGTCCGGTGGGATTACTACTTGAGCCCATTTCTGCTCTCTTTCCCTTTGAACTATTTCCTTGCTTTGCTGAACTTGTTTTTTGGACTTGTGTCCATTGTTCTCCCTTTTCTTTGGTGGCTTCTTCATTAGCTTTCTTCTTGCAAGATCTGGCAAAATGCCTGTAGCCATGACAATGTCGGCACTTAAACGACAATTGCTCATAATCGAGCTCCTGCATATGTGACCAATCTGCTACTGTCAAGTTAATAGCTTTAGGAAGCCCTACCTCCAGGTCCACTTCAACACAAATTCGAGCACAAGTGTATTGTCCTCTTCTTTCAGCCCTGTCAATATACTTCCCCAAAGTGTTTCCTATAGCTTCAAGAGACTCCGAGTTCCAACAATGAAGAGGAAGATGCGACAGTCTAACCCATACATGAACAGCAGAAGGGATATCTTGATTCGGATCAAAATCCGGAGTTCACTTATTCTGGTAAAGCCCTTGAGGGCCCATGAAATATGGCCCGTTCCTAAAAATTAAATCTCTATCTTCTGAGTTTTCAAAAAGAAAAACATAATATCCTTTACCTATCAGGTTTCTTTGAATGCCTTCTGCGATGAGAGGTTTCCAGTTTCTTTGAACCCACCCTTCGATTGCCTTGGGAGATGGCCAAAGATCAGTAAAGTGGCCAATCAGACCGCGATCTACAATATTCAAATCTGTTCGGCATGGTTGTTCCGTAGGTAGAGCCACCAAGGGAATATTGTCGAGTTTCTTAACAAAAGACTGCCGAATCTGAGAGGGCTTCCTGCTAATTCTTGCTGCAACCAGTCTCCTGAAAGTTGTGAGATCAGGGGGAGGGGAGGATCCCCCTCCATCAGCCATGACTCTAAGAGCACTTATACTACGGAGAAAAAAAGGGCAGAAAACACCTAAATCCAAAATCGAAGAATAAAGAAAAGCACTCAGGCTAACAAAAACACCATTGATGCAACGAGGGAGACTTCACCAAGAGTAGCACCCGAACAGCAGCCAGACGCCACCGTATGAGCTCACCCCGATCCCAACACCAAGTGATGAATCTCCTTGGAGCAAGAGTCTTCACAAAAGGAGGCTCAATGCAGGGCATAAACACTCCCACGAGAAACAACCCTCAGCAAACAAAGGAGATCACGAGCAGCAGGCCCACCTCTAGCAAACTATCCACCTGCAAACCACAAGAACCAGAGGTTCAGCACAGACAAGAAAATTCAAAAATGTTCTTGGAGCCCAATCGACAAAAATTTGCTCTATGCAACCTTGAAATTGATTTTTCAGTGATTTTTTTTGTAAATCCAATTTTAAAATAAATGGAAAACCTATGCTGTTTTTATTTTTATTTTTACCTTGCAGTATTGCAAAGGGTTTTAACTTAATTCATTCAAAATGAACTTAGCCTGTTTTTCTCTTCCCCCCAGTTTTGTCCCTCAAATCTGCAGTACCCTACTCGAAAACATTTTAAAAGTGAATCACAATGAGAAGCACAACAGAACGATGGCCATGGAAGCCCGCAACAATAGGGACACTTGTCTGGTGGTTTCTGGAACCGTGTGATGCATCCCTTGCGACATAGCTATTGTTGGTTATAAAATTAGCTATGGCACAATATGAAATTTTATCTGGGCGGTCAGGATCTCTAGATCACAGAGGGTCAAGAGGAAGCTAGGGTATCTCCATCCAGGAATCAGTACCCCAATCAGGAATATTGTCTGGGACACACTTATTATGTTCTCTTGAGCATTTTGCATGTGGACGTGTAATGCTATAGTAGACACAATAGACATAGCGAGGCTTAAGCGATGGGTTTAATTGACATTTGGCTCGGTTATCTTTCAGTGCTTGGAAGCATGGCTTGTTACGATTAGATACATGGATGACTTGTGGAACCTACGGGCACCGAGAATCAGCCCCCCTTTCCCAAAAAATCTCTTTATAAAGAACACCAAAAAGAAAACATCAAAACAATCCCTAGTCTCAAGGTTTTTTTTTTGCAATACCTGTCTCTTTATAACTGTATGTTACATGCATAGTCTCAGGGTTTTGCAATCCCTCTTTATCCTTCAAATTTTGAAGGAATAGAAAAGATATGGAACCGGGAACTGATCTGCCATTGCATTTATCTTTGCAAATCGAGTATTCTGCGTTATCGCCTTTTGATAACTAATTGTCTTGCTACTTATTCTATACTGATAAAACTAATGAAATAATTTTAGAAATTTTTTGTCCATCTCCTATATTTTTTTATATATAAGAAAGCTTTAGGTGTTAGACCTGGCAAATGCCCTGGCGTTGAACACAAAGTTCGTATTTTTTTTTTAAAGAAAGAATACCACTATGTATTTTAGAAACAGACTCGGTTGAAGTTGATACCACTTATGTTTAAGGTATGTCAACTAAACAAGCCTGCACATTCCGGAAAAGAAAAGAAAAGAAAAATTGATATGCCCAAGTAATAGTAACTTGACAGTTAAGCCCTTTTTCTTCTGATACTTGAAGATTGAAAATGAGCAAGGGCACTTCTGATATATGCTGGAATTTTAAACCTTAATCCGCTAGGAATGTGTTTTCAGTGTTTTTTTTTAAGGAAATAGGTGCTTGGGACATTTTAACCTGGCCTGTGCTAGGATGGGTAGGCTCAAACTTAATTGGTTTCCCCCATTCTTCAATTCTTGACAGGTAACAACCAAGATCATCTTTCAGAGTTGTAACATCTACTGCAGTTTATAGCAACTAGGAATGAAGAACCCAGGATTTTTAACCACTTTTCCACGCATCTGAAATACAAGAACCTATCATATTCAGGGTACAATTTCAAAGTAAATGTTCTTTAGAGGATTTATTTCTTATGGACATCTACATAGATCCAAACTACTATGATGAGATCGATAAGCTGCAATCATTTACAGAGGCCTCGGTCCCTGGAACTAGAAAAGTGTCTTATGATAGAGGGAAAACTTACAGTATTTATGTGGAAAAAAAACAAGAATTATCATTGATATTAGCATGGTTACATGAATTGATAATACTAGCATGGTTACAGGAATTGATAAGTCAACAAAATGGAAATCCTTGATTACATGAACTAGGTGGACTCACAGACAAACTCATTCTCTTGCAGACTTCTGGTAATATTGTTGATGAAATTGTCATTGATGCCAACATAGACTTGCAGTGGCCCCACAGGATGTCATTGATGCCACCAAGTCCCACCTGCAGTGCCTTGGACCCCTTACAAAGTGGGTTTGTGCCTTAAAGCACCTTGTACCTAGTTGACAAGGTCCCTGTACCCACAAGAATGGATCTTGATGCCACCACCTTGCTGAAGATGTTGAAGACCTTGTTGAAGATGTTGAAGACCCTGGAGATGGTCCTGATGACCTTACAGAAGTTGGAGAAGCCCTAGATGGGTTGAAGAAGCATTAATGACCCATTCTGTGGTCATTTATGCTCTGATGGTGTCATGGTACCCCAAGGGAAGGCCTAGCAACGCCACAGGTGATGTCTTGACCATTGGAGGTCCCCTTGCGTGGCTAAGGTGGTTAAAGAAGACCATGAAGCCTCTTGCTTGATGAAGAAGCCTTTGGACCCACATTTGTTGGGTTAATGGTCCTTGAACCCTTGAAGGTGGGGTGAAGATGTTATGGGGACAAGACACTTAATGGCTTACAAACCCTAAGACATGATGACCATGTATGGTCTCTGACATGCCATGGAATCCTTGATGAAGGCCTTGATGCCCTTGCAAAGGTCATGAAGTACATTGCTTGCATGATGGCATGATGAAGGCGCCCACACACATGTGATGACACTTGGTCTCTTTAGTTTGACACACTTGGTTGATTATGGATGGCGACATGGCACCTTGATGGTGGGATCCCTAATGAAGCCCTTGTGGCTTGTTACACTCTTGGTTTTGATGATGAAACCTAGATGGTTGGTAAGGGAGTTTGAGACACCCTTGTGATGAAGGTTTGGGTCTTGACTCTTGATCCCACACATACGTTGAAGAGGTAAGAAGGTCAATGACCCATGCTATGGTCATTCTCTTCATTTGCAAACAAGTCACATCCAAAAGATGTGCAAATAAATATAGCAATGGATAAAGATAAAATACAACAAGTCGGCCTGCCTACAAAAGATTAAATTTCAAATTCAAATTTAAAAATAAAAATAATTTTTTTTAAGGTCAGCTCCAGAATTTATGGTGGAAAAACCAGTATAAATACCCCATCAAAATTCATTTTGAAATGTGAAAAATTCGTAGGAGCTCTGAGATTTTCGACTGTGGAAATTTCGTGGGAGCAGCAGTTTGAAATTTTTTTTTGGTCTGTAAAATTCGGTGGTCTAGGAACAGACCCGAATTTGTAGCAGCAGCAAGAAGAGGAGTTACAGCAGTCCATTTTTGAGGCTTGCATGGGGTCAAAACAGCATCCAACAAAGTGATGAAGGAGCTTGCTCAGCTGAGGTAAAAATTAGGATGACTGAGGCAGCCCTATTTTCACAGAGATTTTCTTTTTGATTTTGCCTTCTACTTTACCAGCACCAGTTGTGAAGAAAATTCGGGTGCCTTGGTGGAATTTTTTTGGTGTCTTTTGTAGCCCAAATAAGGCAGCAGTCAAGTTTTTTTTTACCAGTCAACTTTTGCAGTAGTAGACCTTAGATGTCTTCCTTTTGTAGCAGCAGTGAACCTTAGTGCATGAGGTTTTCTTCCACACCACGAATCTACAACAGCAGTATGCCCTAACTAATTGACTGTTGAAACCTCGGTGGTAGCAGCAGAGGTCAATTGCAGACCCGAATTGCAGAGAAAAGGCAGCAGCAAATATCTTTTTTGGGTATTATTTTTGACATCCAATGAAGGTAAGCTCGCAGCTGAGGTTGACTGAGGCTAGTCTTTCGTGGCAGCAGGAGGAGTAGTCAACAACAGTCATTCTTTTGGTTTTGATTTTGTTTGCAGCAATTCGGATAGTGTACACAGTCCCGAATTTTTTATTGAAGATGGTCTTTTGTTTTTGAACTTCCTTTCTGCTGTTATATGACAATCCTCTTTGGACTTGTCTTGGGCACACCTAGCACCGAAGTTTAACAAGTTGGGACACGTTTTGACATGCCCTAGTCCTGAATGGTGGAGATGATTGCCTTAAGCTTGAGTAATGATGATATATGACAGTCTGAGGGTTTGTTTCAAAAAAAAAATGACCCTTTGTAAAGCACATACACGAACCATTGCAAGATATGACAGTTCAGAAACTGTAGCATCCATTCATAAGATCAAAACAGTAACCTAGGGTTTGAACAGTACAAGCTTGAAGATTGAATTGCACAAGTGTTTGTCATGAAGCCCTAGTTTTATGCACTATGAGGATGACCTACTTTAATAAGCACAGTTGAAGTGATAGGTCAAAATCTTGATGTATACAGACCTATGAAGAATTGGATTGCTCAGTTGATATGAGTGGACTTAAGTGTGTGGATGAATAGACTACTCTGAGATCTCGTGTATATATTTTATGAGATGGAGAAAATTTGAAGGTTCATGGAAGCTCGGTTTTTTCGAGATCTGAGACAGCTGCAGTATAAAAGAAAAGAAGTGATGAAGTTCTGATTGTGGACTAAACCGCAGACTTATTCCTTTTCTTCTCTATGATTTTGGGCATAAGCACTGTAGCGGCAAATCAATGTAGATTTGAGGAAGTTGCTGACTTGTTGACGATGATAAGGATCCTTTTTGAATTGCAGTGACAAGCAGACAATAAAAATGAGCAGACATTTGAAGTAATGAGCAACTTGATTGATGACAGATTGATGACTATAACAAAGATAGATAAAAGATGAGGATGACCTTTTTGACAAGACAAGTAACACAGAAATGACAAAGGAGGTTTGTGTGAAAGATGTGGAGATGAAGTCGTGGTAAGATGATAGAGACAGCATCAGCAAACTAACAGAGCAATAGAAGAAAATCTTTAAGTCTTGTCCGTTTATTTTGTGACACTTCTAAGCTGCAATCAAGATTCGCTGAACATGATAGTTATGGAGGACTGAAATTCGAGACAGTTCGTGGAAATTACAAGCAACAGTAACATGAATTTACCTTTGTAAAATCTTGGTATCTTGGATGTGACATATTTCTCAATATTTAAATGATTGTTTGGGCATGAAACAGTTGACAACAATTGACAGTTGTTTAGAGAGTGATCTATGTATTGTAAAGACTTCTTATTGATTGACTAAGCAGTTGTGAATAGATTTTTGATGACCTCTATGACAGTGACAAAGATCATGACAGCCTTGGCATGACAGTGATAGCAAATTGAGGGCTTTAGATGACATGAGCAGTGTCTTGACATAAGCAGACTTTTGATTAGCAGACCTTATGATGAGCTGATATGGTTGAATGATCTTTACTTGGCAGTGATGACAGATTGGGTGATAGTAGATTCACTGAGCTTGAAGTCTCAGCAAGAGCAGAACCTTGAAGTCTGGGGATGAGCAGACTTTTGTGATTGAATGTTCAGATGTATACAGGCCTTGATGATGACATGCCTTGTGCACTTTGATGAAGCATATCCTATGATGATGTTAAAGACCTTGTTGGTGATCAGACCTTGATGATGATGATGCATGCAGACTGACATAATTGTTGATGATGTTGACAAGCAGCAGAGCAGATTGATATGATGTGTATGATGCTGGCAGCAATTTGATGGACAATATGATGCATTCATTGTTATGGTCAGAATGATGTGCCTGACAGAATGATGATGAACAACTGATGAGACAGTATGTTAATGCTGATTGAAGAGGTGCTAGAGATAAGTGTTGGTGTGATGTGACAGTCTGCTTTAACTGTAAATGCAAGCTTGTCTTGCTTTTGAGGTTAGGATACCTCAAACCCTTCTTAGCAGGGTCTAAGAAAACCAGGCAGGGTCCTGGATGCAGAGTAGGTGCTCTTTGTTTCAGTAGGTGCTGATTTTACCTAACGGTTGTAGCCAGACCAAAACTAATACAAAAAGATTACAAAATTATATGGTGTTGTGTTCTTTTGTGTTATGGTTCTTGATGATTCAAATGGTTATGATATGTGAATGATGAAGTGAAAGATGTTTATGAAATGATTATGAGATTGGTAGAATAATGGAATGATGAATTGGTAGTTAATTGTGACAAGTTAAGAAAAGTTGTAAAATTGGCTTTACACTGATTCACCCCCCCTCTCAGTGTCTAACAAAGATAGATGAAATACTTACGAAAGGGAAAGAAAAGGGGTTCAACCCATATGGTAAAAGTCTGGTGGAGATCAAGGATAAACTCCCAACTCTAGAGGCTTAGGGTTGTAGCTTGCTCTGATACCATATCTAAGGATCAGACCTTACTAAAAATAGATAATAATTAATAATAAAAAATTTACTTAGGGTTGTAGCTTGCTTTGATACCAAATGTAAGGATCAGACCTTACTAAAAATAGATAATAATTAATACAAAAAAATTTACTCATAAAAAATTTACTAGTTAATTAGTTTATATACAATAATATTATAACCATATACATATTGATACGATAACCATATACATGGAAACCAAGAAACCAAATCAAGAACTAATGGAATAAGGAAGGAGACATACCTGACTATCAAATATGAACTTACAGATTGTACGACATTGGTAGATCCAGCAACAGTATCAACCACAAAATCCACATGTGGAGGGACCGCTCTCCTCCCAACCAACCCCTTGGTCATAGACTGAGAGCCCCCAAGCCCTCACTCAGCAATACCAAGCCAGCCCAAACATTCATATTCTACCCTCGGCCTCCAAACCTCCATCTCCATAGAATTCATAGAACCCTTCCCTAAGCAAAGGGCATAAAAACTAGGAAAAGACTATGGATGAGCAACTTAGACCAAAACTTTCCAACAAAGAGCATGAAGAAAGACCCCTAACTAAGTCCCCATTTCCCTTATTTATGCATAAAATTCAATTTTTATTTGTATACAAAAGAATTATGCATGAGGGACACATGGCCTTCATGCATCCTACTTGATTTAATGAAGTTTAATTAATCTTAACCTAGATTAATCACTAATATGAACTTTATTAATTTTTCTCCTATTTATTATTATTTTTTTATTGAATTAATTCCACTTTATTTAGAAGCTAATTAAGGATTAAGAATTCTAATCTTTAATTAGTTTTTAGAGTTGTTACAACTGGTGGGAAGAACTCTTGAGTCATGTCCCTCATGACTAACTGGTGGGGATTTTATCTATCTGCTGCTTATGGAGAAACATCAATACTGTCTCTCAACTAGAGGAGTCATTCTATACTACACCAAGCTTGTCTCAGAAGTACTCGACTTTACCTTGGACAGAGGCTTACTAAGCATATGGACAATCTGCTCATATGTGGATATGTATTGGAGTTGCATTGCTCCTTTCTGCACCATATCTCAAATATAACTGTTTTGGAACCTTCTGAAGCCTCATTGCTTTCCATCTTGTAATACTGGCTGCAATATGCTTTGCTTGGAGCAACATCCTTGATGTGCTCTTTTTCGTCCACTGCACTAGTCAGAGTCCATATATCCTTGCATCTTTATTTCTCTATCTGAGACATATATGAGTCCATATTCAATCGTACCATGTAGGTACCTCAACACATGCTTTATTGTACATGTCTAGACTCTACCATGTACTAGTTGCAAAGTATGTATCCGTCCTGGTTCTAGCCAGGCACATCTAGGGTCCACTCAATTGTCTGTGAGATTCTCCAAATCCAAAGAAGAACAACTTCATATTCATCATCATATGTGTGGCCATGGACTTATAGTCCATCATCCTGAATCTCTACTATGTATTTTCCTTGACTGAGGAAAATCTCATTTGATCTCTGCCACACTTCTAATCCCAAGAATCATGCCAAGATTCTCGAATACTGTGATCTGCTCCCTTTGCATCTGGATGTCTTGCACTGGAGTAACTTGTTTCCTTCTCTATTGTTGATGATCAGTGTATCCATCTGTGTCATCTCTCATCAGATGGGTCTACTGATATGAGCCTCTTGCTCTCAAGGTTACTGGATACCACTCCAGACATCCTTTGGGACTATGATGCAAACTCTCTCTGCAACTCTACATGATCATCAAAAGGATAAACATTTGTAGTAGAGGGACCAACATTTGTTGGGCCCTCCTGCTCCCAACCATCAATCTCCATATGAGATCCTCTGGACTTGTAGGTCGTCGGTCCACATATGATTGTTGCCACCGCTAAACAGTCATACATCCAATGTAGCTTCTCCCTTTGTCACAAAAGCCATCCTACTATCTAATCTAGAATATGAGTTGTCTTCACATCCATCACTTGTTCCTCAGAACAAGTCTCATCATCCTTTTGTAGGCCATAGCATATGGTCTTTCCTACAAGTCAAATTTAGTCAAATGGTCAGCAACATTGCATATTAATTAATCAAGTCAATGCAATAACAATACCATCATTTAACCAATGCATCTTAGCCAATGCTCTAGCACAACACCCATCCATATCCCAAACACACACGGTAACTATCTGGGTGCCTTCCATCTTCACCACAACACACTATCAAGAGCATGCATTGCTCTCAATATGTTAGCAAAAAGGTTTCATCCTACACTAGCTCCATCACGGGCTCATGGGATGTTGTGCAGCACTATAGGCTACTTACCCAACATAACATGCACTACATGAGCCTACTTCTCGTCAATATCAGTCATATATAAATGCATAAAAGAAGATTGTAGCATGGATCTACATATAATTGCTATAAACAATATCCTTAAAAAATATCAAAAATTTAAGGAATAACAAATACTTATATTTCATGTATTTTGTAGCCTCCCTCTTGATTTATGCCTCGCAGAAATTGCTAGAGTTTCTAGAAGCGTACTCTGCTTCTTCGTCTGGTTTTGAAGACCTTGATCTTCTTCCTCGTCAAGTCTGGGAAATCTTCATCCTTGGTCCTCATGTCTTTTGAAAGCACTAGATCCATATTCGTCTTGGATCCAACTTTCATAGTTGGAAGAAGAGAGAGAGATTTAACCCCAAAAAATTGTCTTCTTGATGCCTTCTTAACCTCCTAGCTAGTCTTCCTTGGATTTGTGCATTTGTCCTCTTGCTTGAGCGAAGTTGTATGTTGCAAATGAGCCAAGTTCACTTCTATTTATACTAGAAAAGTCACTTTTCCATACTGGACCAACTTGTCTTCAGGACTGGGTCATTTCCCCCTTTAAATTGGGCCATTCTGCCCCTTAACTAGGCTGACTTGACCATTTGACTGGGCTAATTTAACTGGGTTGACTTGTTCTTGGTTTTGTTATTATTCTTTCTTGTGGAATATCTTCTGAAGATACACAAAACATTAACACAGGGGTTGTTGTAGCTCATGCAGAGTGCACACATACATGAGCAAAGTTATAGTCAAGATTGTTGGGGACCAGTTAAAGACTATCAGTAGACCTCAGATACTAGTTAAAGGTCTCCAAGACTATCAGATACTCGAGTGAGTTATAGTCAAGATTGTCAGGGAATAGTCAAACCACTTGGAGAGGTCAGATAGCCATATAGTTGGGTAGTGGGGTATAGTGGGATAGAAAAGAAGAATGAAACCACTTTGAAAGTGGTCAGGCCTTAGAGAACATCACGGAGAATGTTAAGCTCACAGAGAAATTGGTGCAGGTCAGATCAACCACAACCAACTCAACCAACACTTACAGGATCTGGTCGCTCCTACACTTAGCAGGATTACCAAGTTTAACCTTCGGCCAAATTCGGCTCTAAAATTACCTCCCCGCAATTTACTTCCCGCAATAGGCTTTTCGCATGCGGGTTGCAGGATGCCAACTTTCCAAGTTGTTCCCCCACAACTTGTCTCCCGCAATTTTTTTACAACCGTCTAATCTGTGTGGCCTTCACCGCGACCGTCGATCTACTCCTTGATGCGGATCTCATAGATCTTTGCAGATTCATTATCGTCCTCACAACTTACGTTGCGGATCTCTCCTGGACCGTCAGATCTTCTTCTATGGATTCAATCCCTGCCGTCCGTTCTCGGCAAGACACGTTAATGGCAGACAATCTGTGTTCTGCGTTGATTGATCAGAGGATCGATCAATCCCGCCTTCGATCTTCACGATTCATTAGCCTAACACTTCTATGCATGCATCTATGACCTATTTCAACTATTCAAGCAATAATTTAACGCGTGAACCAACAATTTCACAGAAATACACAGATGTTCAGAAAACAACCAAAGTTGGCTCTGCACAGATACACAGTTCAAACAGCACATGCATATAGGTTAACAACACTGCAAACACACAGCCAATCCTTCTATTAAGACATAGAACAAGCACACAACTGGGCTCTCCTTCTTCAGTCTTTTCAAAATATTTACAAGTGGAACCAGACGCAGGTCTAACCTTCTCTCTGCAAATTGGAATTCTCACGTTGAAGAGCAAAACCCCTCACACTTCTCTAACCTGCCTATTTAAGCTAAACTGCTACCTTCCCCACCGAGTGGTCCTACAACCGAAAACAAACAACTACAAAGCATGATGAAACGTCCTTGTCACAACAAACAACTTGCGGCTTGATCTCCTCGTAGGGAGTCATGATCTGCAATCATTCCTACTGGCGCTAACAAACTATGACTCAACAAAACAACCAAAAATATGCAACAGCGTGTGACCAACTCATCACATTGTTGGCATGCCACGATGCTCCTGCATCAGACTCGCAAGGGTGAAAAAATTATGAACCCATGATCATTAGATCAGCTACAATGAAACCCTTGGCTTCCATCTCTGCAGCGCTCATCCAAGTAGAATCCTTTGTCAGTCGCTTCTTCCATTTGACCAAATACTCCAGATAGTCCTTCCTTGTACTCTTTACCACTTTAGTGTCCAGAATGGCCTCAACTTCCAATGGTTGTGCCACAGGCGTCTGCCTCACCCATTGTAGGTTTTCAGTAGGATCTTCACCTTCTGCGAAGGGTCCAGTATCACCTGCTACATAAGGATATAGATCCACAACATTAAAGATTGGTGAAATACCCACTCCAGTAGGCATCTCTAACTCATAAGCATTTGCTCAGAATTTTCTGAGTATCTTGTAGGGTCCAATCTTCTTCATCTTCAGCTTGTTATACTCTCCTTTTGGAGATCTTTCTCTCTTTAGATATGCTAAGACCAAATCTCCTACTTCATAGTTCTTCTCTCTCCTTTTGGAATTTGCTCTAGCCTTGTAACTGGTGTTACTCTGTTGTAACCTTGCTTTCACTTGCTCCTGTAGTTCACTAATCCTCGTTGCAAACTCTTCTCCATCAGCACTCATTTTCTCCAATTGACCTAAGTCACGAAGTTTACACACTCTTCTTGGATGCATTCCATACATAATTTGAAATGGACTCATCCCTGTACTTCTATTTGGTGAATCATTATAGGAAAACTCAGCTTGAGCTAATACTCTGTCCCACTGCTTCGGACTCTCTCCAATCAAACTTCTCAATAGGTTCCCCAGACTCCTATTAACTACCTATGTCTGTCCATCAGAGTGTGGGTGATATGCTGAACTGAAGTCCAGTCTGGTACCCAAATTCTTCCACAAGGTCCTCCAGAAATGACCTATGAACTTCACATCTCTGTCTGATACAAGGCTTCTAGGTAAACCGTGTAGCTTCACAACTTCATTGAAAAACAAGTTAGCAATGTGTGTAGCATCACTAGTCTTGTAGCATGGAATGAAATGTGCCATTCTAGTGAATCTATCAACAACTACGAAGATAGAATCATGTTCCTTCTGAGTTCTTGGTAAACCCAGACTGAAGTCCATACTCACAGAATCCCAAGGCCTAGTTGGAATAGGCAATGGTGTATACAACCCTATGTTCTAGCCTTTTCCTTTAGCATGCTGGCATACTCTGCATCTGCTTACAAACTTCCCAACTTCATAGCTCATTCTTGGCCAAAAATAGAAATGACTGTCCAAAGGTTTTATCACTTCCAAAGTGACCTACCATACCTCCATTGTGTTTTTCTTGTATTAAGTTCTCTCTCATGGAACACTTTGGTATACTCAGTTTACTGTTTCTAAAGAGTAAACCATCTTGTAGCGTATACTCCATCCATGGCTCTCTGTCCACCTCCACTGGATTCTTACAAGCCCTGTAAGCCTCCTGGAAATCAATGTCAGTCTCATACAAATCCCTTAAATGCTCAAATCCCAAGACTTGGATCCGATTCTCTTGCACATCAACAGTCTCCTACTTAAGGCATCAGCTACTATGTTTGACTGTCCACTTATGTGCTTCAACACAAAGGTAAAGCTCTGTAAGAACTCAACCCACTTGACATGCTTCAGGTTCAACTTAGGTTGCTGCATAATGTACTGCAATGCATGGTTATCAGAATATAACACAAATTCTCTAGGCATCAAATAATGTCTCTAATGCTTCAGTGCTTGGACAATAGTATAAAACTCTTTGTCATAAGATGAATAGTTCTGCTTTGCATCATTCAGCTTCTCACTGAAATACGCTATAGGCTCATCCTCCTGATTGAGCACAGCTTCGATTGCTACTCCACTGGCGTCACACTTTACTTGGAAAGGGTGTTTGAAGTTTGGTAACTTCAATACTGGTTGTTCAGTGATCTTCTTCTTCAAGAACTGAAAACTCCTTTCAGCCTCTGTTGTTCATTGAAATGATTGTCTATCCTTCTTAATTGTCTCGACAATAGATGCACAGTTACCATTGAAATTCTTTATAAATTTCCTATAAAAACTTGCCAATCCATTAAAACTTCTTACCTCAAATATGTTCCTAGGTGAAGGCCAATCAATGATTGCTTGCACCTTTTCTAGATCCATCTTCAACCCATCTCTTGAGATAACAAAACCTAAATATACTAGCTCTAGCTTCATAAATGTACACTTCTTCGCATTTACCAGCAACTTTTCCTGTTGCGGCCTCTCTAAAACATATCTTAGATGCTTCAGATGCTCTTCTTCTATTTGGCTAAAAACCAAAATCTCATCAAGGTAAACTATCACAAACTTACCTATGAAATCTCTCAAGACTTCATTCATCGATCTCATAAAAGTGCTTAGTGCGTTGGACAATCCAAATGGCATGCCCAACCACTCATACAACCGATCATTTGTCTTAAAGGTTGTCTTCCACTCATATCCTTCTATGATTATGATCTAATGATACCCGCTCTTCAAATCTAGTTTTGAAAAGCACGTTGCCCCACTTAGGCAATCCATCATGTCATCCATCCTTGGTAATGGAAACCAATATCTGATAGTAATCTTGTTAATTGCTCTGGAGTCTGTACACATCCTCCACTCACCATCCTTCTTTGGTGTCAGTACTGTTGGTATCGCACATGGACTCAGACTCTTTTGGACCAATCCTTTGTCCAACAATCCTTGGACTTGTCTCCTCACTTCTTCATTCTCTTGAGGTGTCAACCTATACATTGCCTTGTTTGGTAAACTAGCTCCTGGAATAAAATCAATTTGATGGCTTATATCCCTCCTTGGTGGTAACTCATTGGGTAAATCATCCACCACGATGTCACTAAACTCACTCAACATTTCCTGAATCTCCTCAGGTAGATTTGTCACGTTAATCTTCATTGTCGCCGCTCTTGGTTTGTACACCACAACATAGTTCATCTCGTCCTTCTCAATCTGTTGCAAATATTCTTTTTTCTGACAACATCAGGACTTTGGGTGCTAACTGCCCTGCTGTACCACCTTCTTGTAAAGGGTGCGGTGCATGTCTTATCCCATTCTGCTCAAAACTATGACAGTTACTCCTACCATCATGAATCACATTCTTATCAAATTGCCACGGTCTTCCTAACAGTATATGACAAACATCCATAGGCATAATACGCACAGAATCTTGTCCTTATATGGACCTATTTGGAAATCAACTTCACACTGCTCACTTACCAAGATTTGATGTCCTTTATGTAACCAAGATACTTTGTATGGAACAAGATGCTTGGTCCTCCTTAAACTCAGCTTCTCCACCATCTCTGTGGAAACAAGATTGTCAGTGCTCCCACTGTCAGTCACCATCTTACAGCACTTCCCTTGGACTTTACATGTGGTCCTGAATAAAGATTTTCTTTGAGCAGGCTCTGCATGCTCCTTCTCAGGATTCAACAAGACCTTATTCATCATCAAAGCCTCTCTTGTCTCCGACAAAACCTCCGCCACTGTCGACTGTTCTTGTTGCTGCTCATTTTGAGCTACATAGGCTCCTCTCTGTCCTACGTCTTCCTTCCCTGGACATTCAAATGATCTATGCCCCAACTGGTTGCATTTGTAGCACCTATAGACAGTCCCTCTGCCTCTTTCTCTACCTCTACCTCCTTGGTAAGGTCCTCTTCTGGTAGAGTTGCCTCCTCTACCATGTTGCTCTTGCTGGTTAGAGTTACTGGACTCTCCCCTTTGTGCTCCAAATCTTCCTCTTCCAGCTGCTTGTCCCCTTCCTCTGGTTGAAGCTCGACCTCTGTTGAAGCTCTGCTTCCTCGCTGTCTTTTCTTCTGCCCTTAAGGCACATTGATACGCCTCCTCCATTGTTCTAGGTGATATTATGTTGATCTCTTCTTGGATATCCATCCGTAGACCATTCACATATCTAGCAGCGTTTTTTGCTGACTCTTCCACATATCCTGCTCTTAGATTTACTTTGTTGAACTCTTCAGTGTACTCTCTCACTGTTAACAATCTTTTTCTAAGGTTTTGTACCTGTCTATACAGAATTAACTGGTAATCTTTGGGCTAGAATTTAGCCCTCATCTTTGCTACCATCCTATCTCAGCTCTTTATGAATTACTTATTCTTCCTCCTTCTTTCTACTTGCACACTATCCCACCACAAGGATGCATGCCCTTTCAACCTTGTCACAGCCAATCTGACTCTCTTGTCTTCTTCAATCTCACCGTACTCAAAGTACTTATCCATCTCACTGATCCAGTCAATGAGATGCTCAGCAATGAGACTTCCATCATAGGTAGACAACTCAGGTTTCGGCCTTGAAGTTGCTCCTAGAATTGATCTGAAATACCTTAGCTCAGGTGTTTCTTGCATAGGTGCAGCTTCTTCTCTTTGCTCTTCATCCTCAGGTTCACTTACATCCCTTGCTTATGGGTCTCTTCGTTTGTCTATCTCCATGGCTTCCAGACGTGCTCGTAGCTCCCTCATTTCCTCCATAACTTCTGCGTTCACTGCTGGTCAACCTCTATCACGACCTCTTGCTCTGCCTATGCATGCAGCCATCCTCTTGCACTAAGCCTCTGCAATAACAGTTCTCTTTCACACTGCTACAACTTACCTCACCAAGCCCCTTCTCTGTACTTGGTCTTTTGGTAACGCCGGTCCTCTATCTAGAACCTCTTGAGCACTCTTCTTTGCTCCTTATAGGCTTCTACTGCTACACTTCTCTCTCACACGAGCTTCTCCTCGCTTTGATACCAAAATTGGTGTAAGTCGGATCAACCACAACCAACCCAACCAGCACTTACAGGATCTGGTCGCTCCTACACTTAGCAGGACTACCAAATTTAACCTTCGGCCAAATTCGGCTCTAAAATTACCTCCCCGCAATTTCCTTCCCGCAGCAACTTTTCCGCAACAGGCTTTCTGCATGCGTTTTGCGGGATGTGGGATCCGGGATGCCAACTTTCCAAGTTGTTCCCCCGCAACTTGTCTCCCGCTATTTTCTTACAACCGTCCGATCTATGCGACCTTCACCACGGCCGTCGATCTACTCCTTGATGCAAATCTCACAGATCTTTGCAGATCCGTTACCGTCCTCGCAACTTTCGTTGCGGATCTCTCCTGAACTGCTTCTACGGATTCTATCCCCGTCGTCCATTCTTAGCAAGACACGTTAATGGCAGACAATTCGCGTTCTGCACTGATTGATCAGAGGATTCATCAATCCAGCCTTCAATCTTCATGATTCATTAGCCTAACACTTCTATGCTTGCATCTACGGCCTATTTCAACTATTCAAGCAACAATTTCACAGAAATACACAGATGTTCAGAAAACCGCCGAAGTCGGCTCTACACGGATACACAGTTCAAACAGCACATGCATATAGGCTAACAACACTGCAAACACACAGCTAATCCTTCTATTAAGCAATAGAACAAACACACAACTTGGCTCTCCTTCAGTCTTTTCAAAATATTTACAAGTGGAACCAGACGCAAGTCTGACCTTCTCTCTGCAAATTGGAATTTTCACGCTGAAGAGCAGAACCCCTCACACTTCTCTACCTTGCCTATTTAATCTAAACTGTTACCTCCCCCACCGAGTGCTCTTGCAACCGAAAACAAACAACTACAAAGCATGATGAAACGTCCCTGTCACAACAAACAACTTGCGGCTTGATCTCCTCGCAGGGAGTCATGATCCGCAATCATTCCTACTGGCGCTAACAAACTATGACTCAACAAAACGACCAAAAATATGCCACAGCACATGACCAACTCATCACATTGTTGGCATGCCACGATGCTCTTGCATCAGAAATTCTCTAGAACGTAGAAGATTCCAGAAGTCAACAAGCAGAAAGCAAGTGCTAAAGATCGTGACTAGAAGAATACCTTCCTTGCTAAGGGGGAGTGTTGATGTTTTGAGTAGCATCGAAAGATGTTCCACAAGAAAGAATAGCTACAAACCAAGAACAAGTTGGCCCGGTTAAATTGACCCAGTCAAATGGTAAAGTTGGCCTAGTTAAAGGGGAAAATGACCCAGTCAAGAAGACAAGTCCGCCCAGTAAGAAAATGACCTTTTCTAGTATAAATACAAGTGATGATGGCTCATTTGCAACACACAAACTCGCTCAAGCAAGAGGAAAGTGCGCAGATCCAAGGGAGACTAGCTAAGGGTTCAAGAAAGCATTGTGAAGACATCTTTTGGGGTTTTATCTTGTTGCTGCCTAATTCGCACCTCGGGTCACATGGCAAAAATCTTCAAGCCACTGGGTGCAACCTTGGGGGAAAGTAAGACTCAGGTGCTGTCACTTGATCTTGACTCCTCTATCTAGTCTTTCTTCTAGCGAAACCAAGGGGGGTGCTCCCTATGAAAATAATCTAAGGTTAATCTATGAAAAAAAAAACTTGTTTCTAGGAGTTAAGATGGAAAAAATTAAAATATCAACCAGAAGTCACTGCAAAATAAAATACTTCAGCAACTTAGAAAATGTACAAACCATTCATGACATTTGCAAAATTGATTTAAGCATAAACATAAGGTTGATCAGTGTCAGTGCCAATGCGAATGGAGTGCTTGTGTATATGGGGTTGCTGGTGTGCTCTCAGTGAAAGTATTGTTGTTGTCTCGTTGGTCAATTTTAAATTATTAAATGAGTGGATTAAGGAGTGGGTTTATTCTTGGTTTCGCCCATTAAGACTCACTTTCTTGAACTGGGGGCTAAAGCAGCTTTACCAAGTGTCCAATGGGGCGAGGGGTAACCTGCTTGGAGTAGCCCCCTGACTCTGTGGTATTTTCTCTTTTCGACCTCCCGACTTCTTAAAGATTCATTTTATGTGGATTTCCCTATTAAGCTAGTCACTCTAACCCCTTTCTAGTTGTCCCACCGTTCCATCCAAAGGTCTGCAGTGTTCACAAGAGCATACGGGGACTAAAGCCTTGGTTTATTTTAAAAGATTTTATCAAATGTGTAGTTGTTTAAAGAAATCACAGTATTGATACTCATGTAAGACTTGGATATATTTCTTGAAAGGGAAAAATGAAGTATTCAGTAAGTTCAAGGAATATAAAGCCTTGGTCGAAAACCAAACTGAAAGGAAGATCAAGACTCTGCGGTCAGATAATGGCGAAGAATTCACCTCAGAAGAATTCAAGGAACTCTGCAAAGAGTCTGAGATTAAGAGGGAGTTGAGCACTCCATATAATCCTCAACAAAATGGGGTTGCAAAATTAAAGAACCGAACCATAATGGAAGCATCGAAAGCAATGCTACATGACTAGGATCTTCCTATGCACCTTGGGGCGAAAGCAACAAGGATAGTTGTGTATGTACAGAACCGTACTCCTCATCGAGTACTTGACAACAAAACTCTGGAAGAGGCTTTCTTAGGAGAGAAACCAGAAGTCATCCATCTTAGAATATTTGGTTTCCCGGTGTACATACATATACCAAAGGAGAAGATGACCAAGCTCGATCCTTTTGGGAGGAAGGATATATTCGTAGGATACAGTGATTCATCAAAGGCCTACCAAATATACTTCCCAAGATTCAAGAATGTCGACATCAGCAGAGATGTAACCTTTGATGAAGACTCGGCATTCTTCAGATCCAGGAGGCTACCTCCTCAAGTGGTCGAGGAACTTGAAGCAACGAGAGTCCAAGATATGGAAATTAGAGAAGCAATTCCAGAATACCATGAAGATCATTACATGGCAGAACCACAAGAGCCAGTAGAGACACTTCTCGAGAAGGACTCCCACAAGAGGAAACCAGCATGGGCACGAGAGCTCATACAAAAAGCAGAAAGGTATGGTACTCCAGAAGGAATGCATAGAGAAAGGAAAAGGCCAAATCCTTACAACATCTATGTGGCCCTATTGCGTGACATCATTGGCAAGGAACCTTTCACCTATGAAGAGGCTACAGAAAAGAAAGAATGGAAGGATGCCATGATCGAGGAGTATCAGTCGATCATGAAGAATGATGTCTAGGAAATAGTATCAAGACTGGAAAAGAAGTGGATCTATAAGATCAAGCATAGTGTAGATGGAAGCATTGAGAAATACAAGGCAAGATTTGTAGCACGAGGCTTCTCACAGAAAGAAGGCATAGACTACAAAGAAACATTTGCACCCATTGCAAGGTACACTTCCATTAGGACCATGCTTGCATTAGCTGCAATTATGAAATGGAAGATACACCAGATGGATGTCAAGACATCATTCTTGAATGGTGTAGTCGAGGAGGAAGTGTACATGGAACAACCATTGGGATTCGAGATACATGACAAGTAGACTTAGGTGTGCAAATTAAAGAAGGCCTTGTATGGATTGAAACAGGCACCGAGGACATGGTACGACAGGATGGATAGCTTCCTGATGAGCCAAGTCTTTACCAAGAGTAAAACAGATTCCAACGTTGACTTCAAGGTTGAAGGTGGAAGACTAGTGATGCTCCTGCTATATGTCGATGACTTGTTTTTTACAAGCAAGGATGAACTCATTAAAGATTCAAGGAGGAGACTTGCTACAGAGTTCAAGATGAAAGACCTAGGGATGAAGCACTACTTCTTAGGCATGGAGGTGTGGCAGAGAGCAGATGGGATTTTCCTTGGTCAAGGAAAGTATATAGTAGAGATTCTGAAGAGATTCGAAATGCTGGACTGTAAGGCGATAGCCACACCTATGGCATCAAACTTGAAGCTTCTGTGTGATGCTTCATCAAAGTTGATTGATGCCACGATGTATCATCATCAAATGATTAGCTCCTTGATGTATCTAACAAATACAATACTCAATATATGCTTTGTTGTGAACACCCTGAGCCAGTTCCTAACGGATCCGAGACATGTTCACCTGTTAGTTGCAAAGCATGTATTGAGGTACCTAAAAGGTATAGTGGATTATGGGCTCAAGTATGATGTGAATCAGAAGATTAACCTACATGGTTATGTTGATTCAGATTGGATAGGTAGCGCCACTGATAGGAAGAGCACTTCGGGTTGTTGCTTCAGTTTGGGATCCGGCATGATCTCCTGGTTTAGCAGGAAGCAATCATGTGTGGCGCTGAATACAGTCGAGGCAAAGTATGTTGTCGCTTGCTCGTCCAGTTGCAAGGTAGTGTGGTTGCGGAAGCTAC